>CM032162.1:24776862-25063239 GCA_018901935.1 Pugionium cornutum | reverse complement strand
AAAAATACATTAAAAATACTATTAAATATATCTTTAATTATATTATAAAAAATAGAGTAAAAATTCTATTTTTAAATATTTAGAAAAATTGACATATAAATTTCTATTATTTTTTTAAATAATTTTAAAATAATTTTGAAAATAGAGTTAAATATATCTTTAATTATATTATAGAAAAATAGAGTGGAAATTCTATTTTTAAATATTTAGAAAAATTGACATGTAAAAATTCTATTATTTTTACCTATTGCAAAACAATTTTTTTTATCTACATATTTCCAAAACATTATTCCACACTTAGATATATTAGCCTTGTTTAAAATTTTTTTTTTTCTAATTATTTTAACAATGGTAAACAAAACGTATATTAGTTTTACCACACACATTATCACTACAAGAAAACTGCCAATTTGCGACTGTAATTTGCGACTACATACGTGGTCGCAAAAATTGCGATCACATTTGCCATGGTTTAGCAACCAATTTGCGACTACGGAATAGTAGTCGTAAATTGGTCGCAAATATGTGACCAATAAGTGTGATCGCAAATCAGTCGCAATATGCAACCAATTAGCGACTGAGATGCGACTGCCTTGAGACTGACCCTGGTAGTCGCTAATCAGTCGCAAAATAGCGACTGATTAGCGACTACATATGGAAAATCAGGTGGTAGTCGCTAATCAGTCGCAAAATAGCGACCAATTTGCGACTACGGTATGTAGTGGCTCTGCAGTCACAAAATGGTGGCAAAGTGCCACCATAAAAAACATGTGCGAGTTAGATATAACGACATTTAAGCGACTACATAGCTATAGTCACAAAGTAGTGGCAAATCAGTGGCAATGTAGTCGCAAAATAGTCGCAAAATGTTGTATATATATGCACCATCCCATTCTCTCATTTGCGAAATCAAAAGTAAAAAGTTTTGTAAAACATGTGGGGAAATTATAACAATTCGAGAGATTGGATGTACAGAAGAATTGATAATGAAACAAGAAATATCTCAGCGGAATTTGCACAAGGCATGGAGCAGTTCATGAATTTTGCAAGTAGTCAACCTATAGCTCAAAGTAGTGGAGGTAAGTTTTTATGTCCTTGTATTAATTGCAAAAATGATAAATTTATTCCGGGACGAAAAATATGGAGTCATCTATATAGTCGAGGGTTTATGCCAAATTATTATATTTGGTATAAACATGGAGAAGAACTGAATGTTCAGTTAGGGACGAGTAGTACTAGTCGGGGTGATGTACGAAGAAATCAGGGACGTGATTGTAGTAGTGATGAAACAGTTGGTATATCCGGTAATAGATATGTTGAAATGGTGATGGATGCATTTCGTGAGACAACGACTGATGATCATCATCAGTACTATAATCAGAACGAAGAAAATTATAATTATAATTATGAAGAAGAACGGCCTAATGAAGAAGCAGAAAAGTTTTACAACATGTTAGAAGCTACAAAAAATCCATTGTATGATGGTTGTCATGAAGGGCACTCACAATTATCTTTAGCTGCTCGGTTTATGAACATCAAATCTGATTTTAATTTACCAGAAAAATGTATGGATTCTTGGGCGGAGCTATTTACAGAATATTTACCCGACGAGAATCAGGCGACGGGTTCATATTATGAAACCAAAAAATTGATGCGAAATTTAGGCCTCCCGTTTTATACAATTGACGTGTGTGTTAAAAATTGTATGATATTCTGGAAAGAAGATGAGAAATGGGAAAAATGCAAATTTTACGATTCCCCCCGGTATAAGCCAAGCGAGGGCAGGACGAGAATACCTTTCAGTCGTATGTGGTATTTACCTATAGGTGATAGACTTAAAAGAATGTATCAAAGCGAGAAAACCGCAGAGGCAATGAGGTGGTACGCAGAGCATGAAGCAGAAGACGGAGAAATGAGTCATCCATCTGATGCTGCAGAGTGGAAAAATTTTCAATATTTACATCCTAGATTTGCTGCTGAATCTCGAAATGTTTATCTTGGCTTATGTACTGATGGGTTCAACCCATTTGGGATGTGTCGTAATCATTCATTATGGCCGGTGATTATCACTCCATATAATTTGCCACCGGAGATGTGTATGAAGAAAGAGTATTTGTTTCTAACTATTTTGAATTCGGGGCCAAATCATCCCCGTGCTAGTCTGGACATATTCCTACGACCTTTGATTGATGAGTTGAAAGAATTATGGTCTATCGGAGTTGATGCATACGATGTATCGCTGAACCAAAATTTCAATCTAAAAGCTGTGTTACTTTGGACGATAAGCGACTTTTCCGCTTATGGAATGTTATCAGGATGGACAACGCATGGAAGGCTGGCCTGTCCAATTTGTATGGATGATACGAAGGCATTTCAATTACCAAATGGGAGAAAGACGTGTTGGTTTGATTGTCATCGAAGGTTTCTTCCTAATGGTCACCCGTTACGGAAAAATAAAACAAATTTTTAAAAGGGAAGCACGCTTTGAATGACTGTCCTCCACAATCATTGACAGGTGAACAAGTTTTGTACGAGCGAATAAAAACTGTCAATCCTTTAAGAACATCTGAGTCCGGCGGAAACGGTCATGAAAGTAAAGAAGAAGGTTATGGCAGCTGGCATAATTGGCACAAAGAAAGTATATTTTGGGAGTTGCCATAATGGACAGATCTTAACCTTCGACATAATCTTGATGTGATGCATATAGAGAAGAATTTCTTCGATAACATCATTAATACTATTATGAATGTGAAAGAGAAATCAAAAGATACAGTTAAGTCAAGGTTGGATATTGCAAAGTTTTGCTCTCGAAAAGAGTTGCACGTGGATGGTCGGGGTAATGCTCCATTCCCTATATTTCGATTGACCCAAAAAGCGAAAGAACGGTTATTGGAATGTATAAAAATGATGTCAAATTTCCGGACGGCTATGCGGCAGATTTAGCAAATTGTGTGGATATGGATGGACTAAAGTTTTCGGGCATGAAAAGCCATGACTGCCATGTTTTTATGGAAAGACTTCTCCCTTTCATATTTGCAGTACTTTTACCACGGAACGTTCATCTAGCATTATCAGGTAAATATAGTAATAACTATATTTTTAATTAGAAATACGTAAATTAATAATAATTGCCTGAACTAATTAATTGTCGATGGTAATTAATATATATATATATATAGGGATTGGAGGATTTTCCGTGATTTATGCTCCAGATCATTACAACAAAACCGTGTCCAAATTCTGAAGGAAAATATAGTCATAATTTTGTGCAATTTGGAAAAGATCTTTCCGCCTTCATTTTTCGACATCATGGAGCATCTTCCTGTACATCTACCATACGAAGCTGAACTTGGTGGACCTGTGCAATATAGGTGGATGTATCCATTTGAAAGGTTTTTTAAAAAACTAAAAAGCAAGGCGAAGAACAAACGATATGTTGCAGGGTCGATTGTTGAATCATATGTGAATGATGAGATATCTTACTTCTCGGAACATTACTTTGCTGCACACATACGCACGAAAAACAGGTAACCTAAATTAATTATTATGTTTATGAATTAATTATTTTATTATATATGAATGTAAGTAATATAATATATATAAACAGGTCTACAAGATTCGATGAAGGTGACCTGCCTGTATATCCGGATCCCAAAGTACCGGATATATTTACGCACATGGGTCGTCCAAGTGGTAAATGTAAAGAAATATGGCTCTCCGAAAAAGAATATAAATATGCACATGCATATGTATTACGGAATTGTGAATATTTTTGGCCACTAGAGAGGTATATGAAAACAATTAATTGTATTTATTACATTTCAGTTCATTGTATTAAGAAATATATATTAATTTTCAATATTTACTGTTTCTAGCATGTTTGAAGATCATATTCGATGTACGTATCCATATCTTTCGGAAGATGACATTTCATCTAAAAGAGAGGAAGAGTTCCACATATGGGTTAGGGATTATGTATGTTTAATTAATTATTTGACATATATATATATATATTATATTTTATTTATTAATTTGGAAATACTAATTAAGTTTAATTTTTGATATATGATCATAGGTCAATTCATGCACTTCCACAGATTCACGTGTCTTTCCTATATGGGCTCAAGAATTAGTTCAAGGTCTGATGAATAAAGCGTCCACTTGGCCGATGTATTTTACAAGAGGTTATATGTTCCACACAAAGAAACATGGACATAGAAGAAAGACATGTAACTACGGTATTCGTGTGAAGGGGGACAATTACTCAGATGCATCTGAAGCTGATTTCTATGGTATTTTAACAGATATCATTCAACTTGAGTATGTCGGACTCCTAAATTTGAAGATCACGCTTTTTAAATGTGAATGGTACAATCCTACACCCTCGAGAGGTACTCGGAAGTCGGAAAATGGTGTCGTTGATGTCTTATCATCGGGGAAATACTACAAATACGAACCATTTATTCTCGGTATGTACGTATTCGGTAATAATTTACTATATATTTTTTCTTACAAATTTATAACTAATTTATATTTCAAAACGTACGATGTATCAGCATCTCAAGCGGATCAAGTTTGTTATATTCCCTATCCACACACGAAATCATCATCAAAACAAACATGGCTCAATGTTTTGAAAGTTAATCCAAGATCTAACATTTTGGGGAAATACAAAAACAAAGACGAGATTGGCCTTTTGGAACAAGAAAATGATGAAGACGTAATGCATGTTCAAGAGATAGAGGTAGATCGGTTGGTCGATACAGTTAACCATACTGAAGAAATTGATTTCGATGTCGGAGATGCGGAACTAGAAGATGAATTTCAATGTAATATTTCATCTTCAGATGATGAGGAGAACGAAGAAATGTAATAAATATAGTTATGCTATGTATTTTGTACATATGATTTTCATATAATTTAATGTATTACCAATATCCATATAAATATAGATTTTTTAAGTAATTGAGACTGATTTGCCACCACTTTGCAACTGCATTGGCAATATGGTCGCATTTCAATCGCAAAAATTTGATGTAGTCATAAATCGTCGTGAATTCACGACTGATTTGTGACCACATTCCAAAAAATTGATGTGTAGTCGCAAATCAGTCGCAAATTTGCGACTGATTTGCGACCACAGATGGTAAATTTACATTTCCTCTAAGTATTTTCCACATTTAAAACTTGTATTTCTATTCTAATAAGACTACTAACCATTATAAGTGATAACATATATTGAAAACCATATTTGTAATGATTTCATATTTAGATAACATTTGGAATGTATATAAGAAGTATAAGGTTAAGTAAATTTGTTAAGTATTTTAGGTAAGTTATTTGAAAATTTGGGAAATGTTATTGTTTTCATAGTAATTGAAATTTTTAGAACTTATAATCAATTAATCAATCTTATATAATTATATGCATTCATCAAAATCTCAAAATTTAGGGTTTAGGGTATTATTTGTGACTGATTTGCCACCACTTTGCAACTGCATTGCCAATGTGGTCGCATTTCAGTCACAAAAATTAAATGTGGTCGCAAATCAGTCACAAATTTGCGACTGATTTGCGACCATATATGGTAAATTCACATTTCCCCTAAGTATTTTCCACATTTAAAACTTGTATTTCTATTCTAATAAGACTACTAACCATTATAAGTGATAACATATATTGAAAACCATATTTGTAATGATTTCATATTTAGATAACATTTGGAATGTATATAAGAAGTATAAGGTTTAGTAAATTTGTTTAGTATTTTAGGTAAGTTATTTGAAAATTTGGGAAATGTTATTGTTTTCATAGTAATTGAAATTTTTATAACTTATAATCAATTAATCAATCTTATATAATTATATGCATTCATAAAATCTCAAAATTTAGGGTTTAGGGTATTATTTGTGACTGATTTGCCACCACTTTGCAACTGTATTGCAATGTGGTTGCATTTCAATAAAAATTAAATAATATAAGTCATAAATAATTTACGACCACATTCTAAATTTGGGAAAATCTCGCAAATTTGCTAATTTGCACCACATATGGTAAATTCACATTTCCCTAAGTATTTTCCACATTTAAAACTTGTATTTCTATTCTAATGAGACTACTAACCATTATAAGTGATAACATATATTGAAAACCATATTTGTAATGATTTCATATTTAGATAACATTTGGAATGTATATAAGAAGTATAAGGTTTAGTAAATTTGTTTAGTATTTTAGGTAAGTTATTTGAAAATTTGTGAAATGTTATTGTTTTCATAGTAATTGAAATTTTTATAACTTATAATCAATTAATCAATCTTATATAATTATATGCATTCATCAAAATCTCAAAATTTAGGGTTTAGGGTATTATTTGTGATTGATTTGCCACCACTTTGTAACTGCATTGCCAATGTGGTCGTATTTCAGTCACAAAAATTAAATGTGGTCACAATTCAGTCGCAAATTTGCGACTGATTTGCGACCATATTGTAAAAATTTGATGTGAAGTCGCAAATGAGTCACAAATTTGTGACTGATTTGCAACCATGAGTAATAAATATAATATATGTACATGTGGTCACAAATCAGTCGGAAATATGCGACTGATTTGCGACCACGTGTAGTAAATTCGAATCTGTAAACAGTGGTCGCAAATGAGTCATAAATTTGTGACTGATTTGGGACCACTAATTAATTTATCGAAACTTTGGTAGTGGTCGCAAATCACTCGCAAATTTGTGACTGATTTGCGACCACCAATTAATTAGGTGATAGTTTGAAAAAACGAAAATGTTCAAACTCCAACCAAATTAATTGGTGGTCGCAAATCAGTCGCAACTTGCGATTGATTTGCGACCACATTTACTGTTTCGATAAATGTACATGTGGTCGCAGATCAGTCGCAAATTTGCGACTAATTTGCGACCACCAATTAATTTGGGGGGAGTTTGAACGTTTTCGTTTCCAACCAAATTAATTGGTGGTCGCAAATCAGTCGCAAATTTGCGACTGACTTGCGACTACATCATTTTTGCCACTGATTTGCGACCACGTCCGTGGTCGCAAAAAAAACTATAAATACACGAAGGTTTTCCCTCATTTTTCACAAATCTCTCAAAACTTCATAATCAAAATCTCTCAAAACACTTTCTAAACACTTTGTAAAAACACTCTCTAAAAATGGCAAGTAGTGGTAGGTCGTTAAGAGGTCGTGGAAGACGATCTTTCGGATCGTCTTCCGGCCGAGGAACCTCTTCGGCCTCCTCGAACCCTTCACCATCCGCTAATAGAGCAGCATCCCGCCTCCCTCCCCAATACACTTTTATCCCTCACTCCGTTCTTGAAACCCAAACACCTCCACAGTTTTAGGAATCAGATGAACATGAGGAGGAACAAATTCCCGATTGCGAAACGGGAACGGATGAACAAGCTATCACTCTTGATAGTTTGTTACAAACTCCGGGCCGCGAGCAGTATTTGACTGTGCTTTCTCCAGAAGCGGCTCCTAATACAATGTGGTAAGAAGTTTTATAAATAATAAATTTTTTTAATAAATATTTATTATAATTGTAATTATATTAATATAAATTTAAATTTTCTCTGTATATTTGAAATATTAGGTTTGACCGCAATAACGGGGCTATAACTCGTCAAATCGCAAAAATTTTGAAAAATAAATTTGACGGTCCGTACTACAGTTGGACCATCGTACCTCCTGAGAGGCAGGAAAAATATTTCATAGAGTTTGCGGTAAGTTTTGTTTTTTTAAATTGTGTACATATTTTATAAAATATATATAATATATATATTAATATTTTATAATTTAATTTCAAGCAATCGTACACCTGGGATCCTCTGATCACCCCGGTGGTACAAAAAGAGTTCGAGGCCGTCTGCGTAAGGCGGATGAAAGGGATGGTGAGCACGGTTCATACAACCGGAAAACGTCCCAGATGGATTTCCCCAAGTTTGTACAAAATTATGACAAACTATTGGGGAACAGAAACATCTACCGAGAGGAGTACGAAATCCTCTCATAACCGCAACTCCGCTTGGGACGGTCTTGGCCCGCATAAACATTTATCGGGCCAAAAATCCTATATTCAGGTCTAGCAGGAAATGGTAAGTCAAAATTTTTTTATTTAATTAACATTTTTGGTAGCAATTAAATAATATTTTAATATCTGTGAAGGAACATAATTTGGGATGACCAGTCTCAATAGGTGAGGTCTTTATAAAGACTCACACAAGACCGGATGGTTCGTATGTAGATTTGAAAGCAAAACAAATCTGTGAAGCATACGAACGAAACATCCAAGAGAAGATGGCGATCATGGAGGTCGATCCAACAAAAACATCCGATGGAACCTCCTGTCAAATTGAGCTAACTCAAGCACAGAAGAATGAGATCTTCCTTCAGGTAAAAAAAAAATTTCAAACTTTTTTCTTTTAACATATTTTTGTAATTAATTAAATAATTAAATTTATTATTTAAATTACGTTTTTGTTATTTTGTAGTCATCTGTTCCGGATGAACGAGGCCGTCTTTATGGACTTGGTAGCCTCAGCCGCGTACAGTCTACGGGTAGAAGTACTGGGGTACAAACCCATTCACCCGAGTATGTAATGCTTCAAGAACAAAACGCATTGATTAAAGTACAAAACACGCAGATTATGGAAAGAAATGAGAAGATTGAAGAGCTCAACAGAGAAAACCAGAAGAAGATCTTGAGCTTGGAGATGCTCCTCGGATATATCCAACGGATGGATCCCGCATTCGCCTCCTATATGCGGGATAACGATTGCACAGGGGAACCATCGACGGCTCCGCCCACCACCCCATTTTCCCCATCAGATTTCCAATTTTCGCCACCTGACAATTAGATTTTGTTTTCATGTATTAAATAATTTTCAATAATAAATGTTATAATTTTAAATTTGTATATCTTTTTATTCAATATTTTATATTAATTAGTTCACATATTTTTCATTTAATATTACAATATTTTTAATTCATTAATAAAAATTAGTAATAAATAATATTAATTTTAAACCAATTATATTAATATTTAATATAAATTATTTTATTAATATTTCGAATTTCAAAATATTAATTTTATTGTTGAAATTAATTTCCAAAATTATTATTGAAATTTAAATTTACAAATATTATTTTACATTTTTTTAAAATAATTTAAATATTTCGAAATTAAATTTAAATAATTAATATTATATTTTTTCCAAATATACGAAATTATTTCAATAATAATAAAAAATATAATATTTTTTTTAAAATCTAATTACGGTGTAGTCGCAAATTAGTCCTAAATGAGTCGCAATTTTTGCCACCGATTTGCGACTCCTTCATACATGTGGTCGCAAATCAGTCACAAAATATTGCGACTGATTTGCGACTGCTGTTCTCCTGTAGTCGTAAATCAGTCGCAATTTTTTGTGACTGTTTTGCGACTGCGAGATATGTGCAGTCGCAAAACAGTCACAAAAAATTGCGACTGATTTGCGACTGCGGTTCTCCTGTAGTCGCAAAACAGTCACAAATTTTTGTGACTGATTTGCGACTACGGTTCTCCTGCAGTCGCAAAACAGTCATAAAAAACTGCGACTGATTTGCAATTGCGGTTCTACCGTAGTCGCAAATCAATCACAAAATTTTGTGACTATTTTGCGACTACATATTTAGCAACCACAAACGTAGTCGCAAAACAGTAGCAAAATTTGTTACGGAAATTCAGTGGCAAATTAGTCGCAAAAATAGTCACCACCTTGTGGTCGCAAATTAGTCGCAAAAGAACCACTATTCCCATGGTCGCAAATCAGTCGCAAATGTGCGACTGATTTGCGACTACTTTTTTTTGCGACTAGTATATTGCGACCACTTCACGTGGTCGCAAATCGCATGTTTTCTTGTAGTGTGCAGACATGTGAAGTTTATCGACCAGTTATAATGATTATTTTAAACTGATCATTGGTGCTCCTTGAGTAAAGGCCTATAAATAAAGCATATTGCATGGCATCACGTAGTTTGGGATACAATGGATTACTTGAAGGCTTTGTCAAAGCTCTTTCAGTCTCAAATATTGTCACAATATAGAAAAAATAGCTAGCTTAATGTGGGCGTTGGATTAATGTCATTCTGAATTCTAAATCACAAGTCACAGATGATTTAGTCTGGATATGTCAAGTTTATCGGCTAGTTAAATTGATCATTCTAATATGATCATTGGTGCTCATTGAGAAAAGATTTACAAATAAAGAATAATGCATGGCATAACGCAGTTTGGGATAGATTAGATTACTTGGAGGCCTTGTCGTAGGTATTTCAGTTTTAAATTTTGTCACGATATAGAAAATTGAGCTAGCTTAATGTGGGTGTTGGATTCGTGTCATTCTGAACTCTAAATAAAAAGTCACGGACAATTTAGTGTATACATGTCAAGTTGATGGGCCAGTTAAAATGATCATTCTAAACTGATCATTTGTGCTTCTTGAGTAAAGGCTTCTAAATGAACCACAATGCATGGCATCACAGAGTTTCGGATAGATTGGATTACTTGTAGGCTTTGTGGTAGCTGTTTCAGTTTCAAATGTTGTCAAAATATAAAAATTGAGCTAGCTTAACGTGGACGTTGGATTCATGTCATTCCAAACTCGAAATCAAAAGTTACATACGATTAGGTGCGGACATGTAAAGTTGATCGGCTAGTTAAATTGATCATTCTAATATGATCATTGGTGCTCATTGAGCAAAAGTTTAGAAATGAAGCATAATGCATGGCATATCTCAGTTTGAGATATATTAGATTACTTGGAGGCTTTGTCGTAGGTATTTCAGTTTTAAATTTTGTCACAATCTAGAAAATTGAGCTAGCTTAATGTGGGCGTTGGATTCGTGTCATTCTGAACTCTTAATCAAAAGTCACGGACAATTTAGTGTAGATATGTCAAGTTGATTGGCCAGTTAAAATGATCATTCTAAACTGACCATTAGTACTTCTTGAGTAAAGGCTTATAAATGAAACACAATGAATGGCACAACAGAGTTTCGGATAGATTGGATTACTTGTTGGCTTTGTGGTAGCTGTTTCAGACTCAAATGTTTTCAAAATATAAAAATTTAGCTAGTTTAACGTGGACGTTGGATTCATGTCATTCCAAACTCGAAATCAAAAGTAACCTACGATTAGGTGCGTACATGTCAAGTTTATCGGCCAGTTAAAATGATCATTCTAAACTAATCATTGGTGCTCTTTGAGTAAAGGCTTATAATGAAGCATATTGCATGGCATCACACAGTTTGGGATAGATTGGATTACTTGGACACTTTTTTGTAGCTATTTTGGTCATAAAATTTGACACAATATAGAAAATTGAAATTGTTTAATGTGGGTTTTGGATTCGTATCATTTTGAACTCTAAATCAAAAGTTATGGATGATTTAGTGCGGACATGTCACGCTGATCGCCCAGCTAAAGTGATCTTTCTAATCTGATAATTCTAATCTGATAATTCTAAACTGATCATTAGTGCTCCTTGAGTAAAGGTTTATAAATGAAACATAATGCATAGCATCACGCAGTTTTGGTTAGATTGGATTACTTGAAGGCTTTGTGGTAGTTGTTTCAATTTTAAATGTTGTAACAATATTAAAATTGAGCTAGCTTAACGTGGGCATTGGATTCATGTCAATCTAAACTCTAAATCAAAAGTTATTGACGATTTATTGCAGATATGTCAAGTTCGTCGGCCAGTTAAAATGATCATTCGAAACTGATCATTGGTGCTCCTTGAGTATAGGCCTGTAAATGAAGTAGAATGCATGGCATCATGTAGTTTAGTATACACTGGATTACTTGGATGCTTTTTCGTAGCTCTTTCAGTCTCAAATATTGTCACAATAAAGAAAATTGAGCTAGCTTAACGTGGGCGTTGGATTCGTGTTATTATGAACTCAAAATCAAAAGTTACGGATGATTTTTTGTGACACATCAAGTTTATCGGCTTGTTAAATTAATCATTATAACGTGCTCATTGAGCAAAGGTTTACAAATGAAGCATAATACATGGCATCACGAAGTTTGTGATAGATTGGATTACTTGGAGGCTTTGTCGTAGCTATTTCAGTCCTAAATATTACATAATATTGAAAATTGAAATAGCTTAACTTGGGCGTTGGATTCGTGCCATTTTAAATTCTAAATAAAGTTAGGGACGATTCAATGGGGATATATCAAGTTGATCGGCCAGTTAAAGTGATCATTAGTGCTCCTTGAGTAAAGGCTTATAAATGAAGCATAATGCATGACATCACGCAGTTTAGATGAAATTGGATTACTTGAAGGTTTTATTGTAGCTGTATCAATCTCAAATGTTGTCACAATAAAAAATTGAGCTAGCTTAACGTGGGTGTTGGATTCGTGTCATTTCGAACTCTAAATCAAATGTTACGGACGATTTAGTGCAGACATGTCAAGTTGATCGACCAGTTAAAATGATCATTTTAAATTGATCATTAGTTGTCCTTGAGTAAAAGCCTATAAATAAAGCACCATGCATGGCGTCACATAGTTTGGGATATATTGCATTACTTGGAGGGTTTGTCAAAGCTCTTTCAGTCTCAAATGTTATCACAATATAGAAAATTGAAATAGCTTAATGTGGGCGTTGGATTCATGTCATTTTGAACTCTAAATCAAAAGTTACGTACGATTTAGTGCGGAAATGTCAAGTTGATCGGCTAGTTAAAGTGATAATTCTAAACTGATCATTCTAAGCTGATCATTAGTGCTCCTTGAGTAAAGGCTTATAAATAAAGTATAATGCATGGTATCACGCAGTTTAGGTTAGATTGGATTACTTGAAGGATTTGTGGTAGCTGTTTCAATCTTAAATGTTCTTACAATATAAAAAATTGTGCTAGCTTAACGTGGGCGTTAGATTCTTTTCATTTTGAACTCTAAATAAAAAGTTACGGACGATTAAGTGCGGACATGTGAAATTTATCGACCAGTTCAAATGATCATTCTAAACTGATCATTGGTTCTCCTTGAGTAAAGGCTTATAAATAAAGCATAATGCATGGCATCACGTAGTTTGGGATACAATGGATTACTTGGAGGCTTTACCAGAGCCCTTTCAGTCTCAAATGTTGTCAGAATATAGAAAAAGTAGCTAGCTTAACGTGGACGTTGGATTAAAGTCATTCTAAATTCTAAATCACAAGTCACAGACGATTTACTGCGGACATATCAAGTTTATCGGCTTGTTAAATTGATCATTCTAATCTGATAAATGGTGATCATTGAGCAACGGTTTACAAATGAAGCATAATGCATGGCATAACGCAGTTTGGTATAGATTAGATTATTTGGAGGCTTTGTCGTAGGTATTTCAGTTTTAAATTTTGTCACTTTATAGAAAATTGAGCTAGCTTAATGTGGGTGTTGGATTCGTGTCATTCTGAACTCTAAATCAAAAGTCACGGACAATTTAGTGTAGACATATCTAGTGTACTGGCCAGTTAAAATGATCATTTTAAACTGATCATTAGTTCTTCTTGAGTAAATGCTTATAAATGAAGCACAATGCATGGCATCACAGAGTTTCAGATAGATTAAATACTTGTAGCCTTTGTGATAGCTGTTTCAGTCTCAAATGTTTTCAAAATATAAAAATTGAGCTAGCTTAGCGTGGACGTTGGATTCATGTCATTCTGAACTCGAAATCAAAAGTTACGGACGATTAGGTGTCAAGTTGATCGGCCAGTTAAAATGATCATTCTAAACTAATCATTGGTGATCCTTGAGTAAACGCTTATAAATGAAGCATAATGCATGGCATGACGCAGTTAGGGATAGATTGGATTACTTGGAAACTTTTTCGTAGCTATTGCGGTCATGAATTTTGACACAATATAGAAACCTGAAATAGCTTAATGTGGGTGTTGGATTCTTATCATTTTGAATTCTAAATCAAAAGTTACAGACGATTTAGTGCGTACATGTCAAGTTGATCGGCCAGCTAAAGTGATCTTTCTGAACTTATAATTCTAAACTGATCATTGGTGCTCCTTGAGTAAAGGCTTATACATGAAGCATAATACATGACATCACGCAGTTTAGATTAGATTGGATTACTTGAGGGTTTTCTGGTAGCTGTTTCAATCTCAAATGTTGTCACAATAAAAAATTGAGCTACCTTAACATGTGTATTGGATTCATGTCATTTTGAACTCTAAATTAAAAGTTATGGACGATTTAGTGCGAACATGTCAAGTTGATCGACCAGTTAAAATGATCATACTAAACTGATCATTGGTGCTCCTTGAGTAAAAGCCGATAAATAAAGCACAATACATGGCGTCACGTAATTTGGGATACATTGGATTACTAGGAGGCTTTGTCAAAGGTCTTTCAGTATCAAATGTTATCAAAATATAGAAAACTGAAATAGCTTAACGTGGATGTTGGATTCATGTCATTTTGAACTCTATATCAAAAGTTACGCACGATTTAGTGTGGACATATCAAGTTGATCGTCCAGTTAAAGTGATCATTCTAAACTAATCATTCTAAGCTGATCATTTGTGTTCCTTGAGTAAAGGTTAATAAATGAAGCATAATGCATGGTATCACGCAGTGTAGGTTAGATTGGATTACTTGAAGGCTTTGTGGTACCTGTTTCAATTTTAAATATTGTCTCAATATAAAAATTGAGCTAGCTTAACATCGGTGTTGGATTCGTTCATTCTAAATTCTAAATCAAAAGTTACGGACGATTTAATGCAGATATGTCAAGTTGATCGGCTAGTTAAAGTGATCATTCTAAACTGATCATTAGTGCTCCTTGAGTAAAGGCTTATAAATGAAGCATAATGAATGACAACACACAATTTAGATTAGATTGGATTAGTTGAAGGCTTTGTGGTAGCTGTTTCAATATCAAATGTTTTCACAAAATAAGGAATTGAGCTAGCTTAATGTGGGCATTGGATTTGTGTTACTCTGAACTCTAAATCAAAAGTTACGGATGATTTAGTGCGGACATGTCAAGTTGATCGACCTGTTAAAATGTTCATTCTAAACTGATCATCGGTGCTTCTTGAGTAAAGGCCTATAAATGAAGCATAATGCATGGCATCACGTAGTTTTGGATACATTGAGTTACTTGTAGGCTTAGTCATAGCTCTTGCAGCCTCAATTGTTGTCACAATAGAGAAAATCTAGTTAGCTTAATGTGGATGTTGGATCCATGTCATTGTGAACTCTAACTCAAAAGTTACGGATGATTTAATGTGGACATGTCAAGTTAATCAGCTAGTTAAATTGATCATTATAAATTAATCATTGCTGCTCATTGAGCAAACGTTTACAAATGAAGCATAATGGACGGAATCACGCATCTTGGGATGGATTTGATTACTTGGAGTCTTTGTCGTAGCTATATCAGTATTTAATTTTTCACAATAAAGAAAATTGAGCTAGTTTAATGTGGGCGCTGGATTGGAATCATTCTTAACTCTAAAAAAAAGTTACGGGTGATTCAGAGCAGAAATGTCAAGTTGATCAACCAGTTAAAACAATCATTCTAAACTTATCATTGGTCTTCATTCACAAAAGGTTTACAAATGAATCATAATGCATGACATCACTCGGTTTAGGATAATTTGGATTACTTGAAAGATTGTGGTAGGTGTTTTAGTCTCAAATGTTGTCAAAATATAAAAGATTGGGCTAGCTTAACATGGACGTTGGATTTCTGTCATTCTGAATTCGAAATCAAAAGTTACGAACGATTAGGTCGGGCATGTCAAGTTGATCGGGCAGTTAAAATGATCATTCTAAACTTATCATCGGTGCTCATTGAGTAAAGGCTTATAAATAAAGCATAATGCATGAGATAACACAGTTTGGGGTAAATTGGATTACTTGGAGGCTTTGTCGTAACTCTTTAAGTCTCAAATGTTGTCACATATAGAAAATTGAGCTAGCTTAACGTGTGCGTTGGATTCGTGTGTTTCAGAACTCTAAATAAACAGTTATGGATGACTTAATGCAGACATGTCAAGTGATCGGCCAGCTAAAACGATCATTCAAAACTAATTATTGGTGAGCCTTGACTAAAGGCTTATAAATGAAGTATAATGCATAACAGCACACATTAAAATGATCATTCCAAACTTTAAATCAAAAGTTATAGATGATTAGGTGCGCACATGTCAAGTTGATCGGCCAGTTAAATAATCATTCTAAACTTATCATTAGTGTTCCTTGAGTAAAGGCTTATAAATGAAGCATAATGCATGGCAGGACGTAGTTTGGGATACATTGGATTATTTAGCGTTTTTGTCGTACCTCTTTCAGTCTCAAATGTTGCCATAATAGAAAATTGATCTAGCTTAACGTAGGCATTTGATTCATTTCATTCTGAACTATAAATCAAAAGTGAAAATGATTTAGTGCGGACATGTCAAGTTTATCGGCTAGTTAAATTGATCATTCAAAATTGATCTTTGGTGCTCATTGAGAAAAGGTTTAGAAATGAAGCATAATGGAGGGTAGCAAACAGTTTGGGATAGATAGGATTACTTGGCAGCTTTGTCGTAGCTATTTCGATCTTAAATTTGTCATAATATTCAAAGATTGAGTTAGCTTAACGTGGGCGTTGGATTCGAGTCATTCTGAACTCTAAATCAAAAGTTAGGGACGATTTAATGCGGACATGTCAGGTTGATCGACCAGTTCAAATGATCATTCTAAACTAATCATTGGTGCTACTTGAGTAAAGGCATATACATGAAGCATATTGCATGGTAACACGTAGTTTGGGATACATTGGATTACTTGGAGGCTTTGTGGAAGCTGTTTCAGTCTCAAATGTTGTCACAATATAAAAATTTGAGATAGCTTAACGTGGGCGTTGGATTCGTGTCATTTTGATCTCTAAATCAAAAGTTACGGACGATTTAGTGTGAAATGTCAATTTGACTGGCAAGTTAAAATGATCATTATAAACTGATCATTAGTGCTCCTTCAGCAAAGGCTTATAAATGAAGCATAATGCATGGCATCATGGAGTTTAGGACCATTGGATTACTTGGTGGCTTTGTCGTAGCTCTTTCAGTCTCCAATGTTGTTAAAATATAGAAAATTGAGCTAGATTAACGTGCACGTTGGATTCGTCTCATTCTAAACTCTAAATCAAAAGTTACAAACGATTTAGTGCAGACATGTGAAGTTTATCGACTAGTTAAATTGGTCATTCTAAACTGATTATTGGTGCTCATTGAGCAGATGTTTACAAATGAATCATAATGCATGACATCACGCATATTTGAATAGATTGGATTATTTGCAGGCTTTTTCATAGCTATTTAGGTCTAAATTGTTTTGTCACAATATAGAATACTGAGCTACTTTAACATGAGCGTTTGATTCGTGTCATTCTGAACTATAAATCAAAAGGTACAGACGATTTAGTGCGGACATGGGAGGTTGATCGCCTAGTTAAATTGATCGTTCTAAACTGATCGTTCTAAACTGATCATTCTAAGCTGATCATTTGTGCTGCTTGAGTAAAGTCTTATAAATGAAGCATAATGCATGGCATCACGCAGGCTAGGATTGATTGGATTATTTGAAGCCTTTGTGGTAGCTCTTTCAATCTCAAATGTTGTTGCAATATAGAAAATTGAGCTAGTTTAACGTGGGCGTGGGATTCGTGTCATTCTGAACTCTAAATCAAATGTTACAGATGATTTATTCCGTACATGTCAATTGTATCGGCTAGTTAAATTGATCGTCATAAACTGATCATTCTAAACTGATCATTGATGCTTTTGTAGTAAAGGCTTATAAATGAAACATAATGCATTGGATTGATGGAAGGATTTGTAGTAGCTCTTTCATTCTCAAATGTTTTCAAAAGTATTGAAAATTGAGCTAGTTTAACATGGGCGTTACATTCGTGTCATTATCAACTCTAAATCAAAAGTTACAGACAATTTCGTGCATACATGTCAAGTTGATCGGCCAGTTAAAATGATCATTCTAAACTGATCATTGGTGCTCATTGAGTAAAGACTTATAAATGAATCGTAATGCATGGCATCACGCAGTTTGGGATACATGGGATTACTTGGAGGCTTTGTCATAACTCTTTCAATCTCAAATGTTATTGTAATATGGAAAATTGAGTTAGCTTAACGTGGTCGTTGGATTCATGTCATTTTTAGCTATAAATTAAAAGTTAAAGCATATTTAGTGCGGACATGTCAAGTTGGTCGGCCAGTTAAAATGATGATTCAAAACTTATCATTGATGCTCCTGCAGTATATGCTTATAAATGAAGCATAATGTGTGGCATCACACGGTTTGGGATACATTTAATTACTTCAAGGCTTTCTAGTAGCTCTTTCAGTCTCAAATGTTGTCAAAATATAGAAAATTGAGCTAATTTAACGTGGGCTTTGAATTCGTGTCATTTTGAACTCAAAATAAAATATTATGGACAATTTAGTACGTACATGTCAAATTTATCGGCCAGTTAAAATGATCATTCTAAAGCGATCATTGGTGCTCATTGAGTAAAGACTTATAAATGAAACATAATGCATTGCATCACGCAGTTTGGGACACATTGAATTACTTGGAGGCTTTGTCATATCTCTTTCAGTCTCAAATTTTGTCACAATATGGAAAATATAGCTAGCTTAACGTAGGCGTTGGATTCATGTCACTTTGAGCTCTAAATAAAAAGTTAAAGACGATTTAGTACGGACATGTCAAGTTGATCAGCTAGCTAAAATGATCATTCTAAACTTATCATTGGTACTCATTGAGTAAAACCGAATGAATGAAGCATAATGCATGGCATAACGCAGTTTCAAATGTTGGAGGCTTTGTCATAGCTATTTAGGTTTTAAATTTTGTCACAATATAGAATATTGAGCTACATTAACTTGAACGTTGGATTCGTGTCATTCTGAACTCTAAATCAAAAGTCACGGACAATTTAGTGCGGACATGTCAAGTTGATCGGCAAGTTAAATTGATTGTTCTAAACTGATCTTTCTTAGCTGATCATTAGAGCTCATTGAGGAAAGGTATGTCACAATATATAAAATTGAGCTATCTTAATGTGGGCGTTGGATTCATGTCATTCCGAACCTTAAATCAAAAGTTACCGGTTGATTTAGTGCATATATGTCAAGTTGATCGACTAGTTAAATTGGTCTTTCTAAGATCATCATGGGTGCTCATTGAGCAAAGGTTTACAAATGAAGCATTATGCATGGCATAACACAGTTTGGGATAGAATCGATTACTTGGAGGCTTTGTCTTAGCTATTTTGGTCCTAAATTTTGAGACAATATAGAAAATTGAGCTAGCTTAATGTGGGCGTTTTTTCGTGTCATTCTGAACTCTAAATCAAAAGTTACACACGATTTAGTGCGGACATGTCAATTTGTTCGGCCAGTTAAAATGATCATTCTAAATTGATCATAAGTGCTCCTTGAGTAACTTATAACTGAAGCGTAATGCATGGCATCACGCAGTTTTGGAAATATTGTCGTACGTCTTTCAGTCTCAAATGTTGTGATAATATAGAGAATTGAGCTAGCTTAACATGGACATTCGACTCGTGTCATTCTGATCTCTAAATCAAAAGTCACAGACGATTTAGTGCGTACATGTCAAGTTGATCACCCAGTTAAAATGATCATTCTATACTGATAATTGGTGCTGCTTGAGTAAAGACTTATAAATGAAGCGTAATGCATGGCATCACACAGTTTTGGATACACTATATTACTTGGAAGCTTTGTCATAGCTCTTTCACTCTCAAATGTTGTCACAATATGGAACATTGAGTTAGGTTAACGTGGGTGTTTGGTTCGTATCAATCTGAACTCTAAATCAAATGATACATACGATTTAGTGCAGAAATGTCAAGTTAATCGGCCAGTTAAAATGATCATTCGAAACTTATAAATGAAGCATAATGCATGGCATCATGCAGTTTGTGATAAATTGGATTACTTGGAGGCTTTGTGGTAGCTCTTTCAGTCTCAAATGTTGTCATAATAAAGAAAATTGAGCTAGCTTAACGTGGGTGTTCGATTCGTGTCATTACGAACTCTAAATAAAAAGTCATGGGCGATTTAGTGCATACATGTCAAATTGATCGGGCTGTTAAAATGATCAATCTAAATTGATCATTGGTGCTTCTTGAGTAAACTTATAAATGAAGCGTAATGCATGGCATCACGCAGTTTTGGATACATTGTATTACTTGGAAGCTTTGTGGTAGCTCTCTCAGTCACAAATGTTGTCACAATATGGAACATTGAGCTAGCTTAACGTGTGCAGGTGATTCATGTCATTTTGAGCTCTAAATTAAAAGTTAAAGACGATTTAGTGCGGACATGTCAAGTTGATCAGCGAGTTAAAATGATCATTCTAAACTTATATTTGGTACTCATTAAGTTAAAGCGTATAAACGAAGCATAATGGGGCATCACACAATCTGGGATAAATTGGATTACTTGGAGGCTTTTTAATGCGGACATGTCAACTTGATCGGCTGGTTAAGGTGATCATTCTACACTGATCATTGGTGCCCCTTCAGCAATGGCTTATAATGAAGCATATTGCATGACATCATACATTTTGGGGTATATTGGAATACTTAGAAGCTTTGTCGTAGCCCTTTCAGTGTCAAAGGTTGTCACAATATAGAAAATTGAGCTAGCTTAAGGTGAGCGTTGGATTCAGGTAATTTTGAGCTCTAAATAAAATTTTAAAGACTATTTAGTGTAGATATGTCAAGTTGATCAGCTAGTTAAAATTATCATTCTAAACTGATCATTGGTGGTCATTGAGCAATGGCGCATAAATGAAGCATAATGCATGGCATCACATAGTTTAGGATAGATTCGATTACTTGGAGGCTTTGTCGTAGCTATTTCGGTCTTAATTTTTATAACAATATAGAAAATTGAGCTAGCTTTATTTGGGCGTTGGTTTCATGTCACTCTGAACTCCAAATCAAAAGTTATGGACGATTTAGTGTGGACATGACAACTTGAACGACTAGTTAAAATGATCATTCTAAACTGATCATTGGTGCTCATTGAGCAAAGGGTTGCAAATGATGTATAATGAATGGCATAAATCAGTTTGGGAAAGATTCGATTACTTGGAGGCTTTGTCGTACCGATTTTGGTCGTAAATTTTGTCACAATATCGAAAATTGAGCTAGCTTATCATGGTAGTTGTATTTGTGTCATTCTAAACTCTATATCAAAAGTTACGGACGATTTAGTGTGAATATATAAAGTTGATTGGTCAGTTGAAATGATCATTCTAAACTGATCATCGATGCTCGTTATAAATGAAGCTTATAAATGAAGCAGAATGCATGTCATCATGCAGTTTGGGATACTTCGATTACTTGAAGGCTTTGTGGTACCTCTTTCAGTCTCAAATGTTGCCACATTATATAAAACGGAGCTAGCTTATCATGGGTGTTGGATTCATCTCATTCTGAACTCTAAATAAAAAGTTATGTATGATTTAGTGCGTACATGTGAAGTTGATCGGCCAGTTAAAATTATCATTATAAACTAATCATTTACTTGGAGGCTTTGTCGTAGCTCTTTTAGTCTCAAATGTTGTCACAATATGGAAAATTGAGTTAGCTTAACGTGGGGTTGGATTCATGATATTTTGAGCTCTGAATCAAAAGTTACGGACGATCTAGTGCGGACATGTCAAGTTGATCGGCCAGTTAAAATGATCATTCTTAACTTGTCATTAGTGCTACTTGAGTAAGTGCTTGTTAATGAAGCATAATGCATGGTATCACGCAGTTTGGGATATTGGATTAATTGGAGGGTTTGTCATAGCTCTTTCTTTCTCAAATGTTGTCACAATATTGAAAATCGAACTAGATTAACGTGGGTGTTGGATTCATGACATTTTAAGATCTAAATCAACTGATAAAGACGATTTAGTGCGGACATGTCAAGTTGATGAGCTAGTTAAAAATGATCATTCTAAACTGATCATTGGCGCTCATTGAGCAAAAGTTTACAAATGAAGCATAATGCATGGCATCACGCAATTTGGGATAGATTGGATTACTTGGAGGTTTTATCGTAGCTATTTTGGTCTTAAATTTTGGCACAATATAGAATATTGAAATAGCTTAACGTGGGCGTTGGATTAATCTCACTCTGAACTCTAAATAAAAAATTACGAATGATTTAGTGCGGAAATGTCAAGTTTATCGGCTAGTTAAATTGATCATTCTAAACTTATGTTGGTGCTCCTTGATTTAAGGCTTATAAATGAAGCATAATGCATGGCGTCACGTAGTTTGGGATACATTTGATTACTTAGAGGCTTTTTCGTAGCTATTTCGGTCTTAAATTTTGTCACCAAATAGAACATTGAACATTGAAGATTTCATACGGAAATGTCAAGTTGATCAGCTAATTAAAATGATGATTCTAAACTGATCATTGGCTTATTGAGTAAAGACGTATAAATAAACCATAATGCATGGCATCACACAATTTTGGATAGATTGGATTACTTGGTGGCTTTGTCATAGCTATATCGGTCTTAAATTTTATCACAATACAAAATATTGAGCTAGCTTAACGTGGGTGTTGGATTCGTGTTATCCTGAACTCTAAATCAAGAGTTACAGACTATTTAGTGCGGAAATGTCAAGTTTAGCGACTAGTTAAATTGATCAATCTAAACTGATCATTGGTGCTCATTGAGCAAAAGTTTACAAATGAAGCATAATACATGCAATTACGCAGTTTAAGATAGATTGGATTATTTAGAAGCTTTGTTGTAGCTATTTAATTCTTCAATTTGATCACAATATAAAAAAATTGAGGTAGCTTAAAATGGTCGTTGGATTCATGTCATTCAGAACTCTAAATCAAAAGTTATGGACGATTTAGTGCGGACATGTCAAGTTTACCGGATAGTTAAATTGATCATACTAAAATGACCATTGGTGCTCATTGAGCAAATGTTTACAAATGAAGCATAATGCATGGCATCACCCAGTTTTGGATATATTGGATTATTTGGAAGCTTTGTTGTTGCATTTCATTCTATAATATTATCATAATATAGAAAATTGAGGTAGCCTAACGTGGTCGTTGGATTCGTCTCATTCCGAACCCTACATCAAAAATTACGGACGATTTAGTGCGGATATGTCAAGTTAATCGACCAATTAAAATGAACATTCTTAACTGATCATTGGTGCTCTTTGAGTAAAGGCCTATAAATGAAGCATAATGCATGGCATCACACGGTTTGGGGTACATTGGATTACTTGAATGCTTTGTTGTATCTGTTTCAAACTCAAATGTTGTCACAATATTGAAAATTGAGCTAGCTTAAAATGGGCATTGGATTCATATCATTTTGAGCTCTTAATCAAATGTTAAAGACCATTTGGTGCAGACATGACAGGTTGATCCACTAGTTAAAAAGATAATTATAAACTGATCATCGGTGCTCCTTGAGCAAAGGTTTAGAAATGAACCATAATGCATGGTATCACACAGTTTGGGATAGATTGGATTACTTGGAGGCATTGTCGTAGCTTTTTTGGTCTTACATTTTGTCACAATGAAGAATATTCAGTTAGTTTAACATAGGCGTTGGATTCATGTCATTCTGAACTCTAAATTAAAAGTTACGGACAATTTAGTGCGGACATGTCAAGATTGCCAGCTACTTAAATTGATCATTTTAAACTGATCATTAGTTCTCATTTAGCAAAGGTTTACAAATGAAGCGTAATGCATGGCATTTTGTAGTTTGGGATACATTGGATTTCTTTGAGGCTTTGTCGTAGCTCTTTCTGTCTCAAATGTTGTCAGATATAGAAAATTGAGCTAGATTAACGTGGGCATTGGATTCTGTCAGTTTTAGCTCTAAACCAAATGTTAAAAACAATTGAGTGCGGACATGTCAAGTTGATCAGCCAGTTAAAAAATCATTCTAAACTGATCATTGGTGCTCATTGAGTAAAGGCTTATAAATGAATCATAATGCATGGCATCACACAATTTTGTCACAATTTGCTGCGTTCGGGAAGGATGAACAGCTCCGGAAAAGGAATCTGTTTGCCATGGTTGATATCTCTATGCTGTAATAAAAGTTCGAAAACTTGGATTCTAGTGAGGCTACTATGAAATATTTACTCATGGGTGGGGACTGACAAACTATTCATACCAAACGGGTTATATCCATTGATAAGTTGTGAAGAGTTTAAACATAGATAATCTATTGAGCTACCTTAACGTGGGTGTCGGATTCATGTAATTCTGAACTCTAAATTAAAAGTTATGTACTATTTCATGGGGACATGTCAAGTTTACTGGCAAGTTAAATTGATCATTCTAAACTGATCATTGGTGCTCATTGAGCAGAGGTTTACAATTGAAGCATAATGCATGGCATCACGCAGAGGTTTATAATGCATGTCGTACCTATTTCGTCTTAAATTTTGTCACAGTATAGAAAATTGAGGTAGTTTAACGTGGGTGTTAGATTCTTATCATTCTGAACTCTAAATAAAAAGTTATGTACTATTTAGGGTAAACATGTTAAGTTTATCGACCAGTTAAAATGATCATTCTAAACTGATCATTGGTGGTCCTTAAGTAAAGGCTAATAAATGAAGTATAGTGCATGACATCACGCAGTTTTGGATACATTGGATTATTTGGAAGCTTTGTTATAGCTCTTTTAGTCTCAAATGTTGTCACAATATAGAAAATTGAGCTAGATTATTTGGAGGCCTTGTTATAGCTCTTTTATTGGGACATTTCAAGTTGATCAGCTAGGCAAAATGGTCATTCTAAACTGATCGTTGGTGCTCATTGAGAAAAGGTTTACAAATGAAGCATAATGCATGGCATCACGTACTTTGGGATAGATTGGATTACTTGGAGGCATTGGCGTAGCTATTTTGGGCTTAAATTTTGTTACAATATAGAATATTCAGCTAGCTTAACGTGGGCATTGGATTTGTGTCATTTTGAACTCTAAATCAAAAGTTACGGACAATTTAGTGCGGACATGTCAAGTTTATCAGCTAGTTATATTGATCATTCTAAATTGATCGTTCTAAAAGGATCATCGGTGCTCATTGTGCAAACGTTTACAAGTAAAGCATAATCCATGGCATCCCGCAGTTTGGGATACAGTGGATTACTTGAAGTAATTGTCGTAGCTATTTCAGTCTTAATTTTTATCACAGTATAGAAAATCGAGGTAGATTAAAGTGGGCGATGGATTCTTGGCATTCTGAACTCGAAATCAAAAGTTATGGATGATTAAATGCGTACATGTCAAGTTGATCGACAAGTTAAAATGGTCATTCTAAACTGATCATTGGTGCTCCTTGAGTAAGCGCTTAAAAATGAAGCATAATGCATGGCATCACGTAGTTTGGGATACATTGGATTACTTGGAGGCTTTTTTGTAGCTATTTCTTTCATAATTTTCATCACAATAAATAATATTGAGCTAGCTTAAAGTGGGCACTGGACTCGTGTCATTATGAACTCTAAATTAAAAGTTACAGACGATTCTGTGCGGAAATATCAAGTTGATCAGCCAGTTAAAGTGATCATTCTAAACTGATCATTAGTGCTCCTTGACTAAAGGGTTATAAATAATGGATAGCATCACGCAGTTTAGGATATATTGGCTTACTTGAAGCCTTTGTGGTACCTCATTCAGTATAAAATGTTGTCACAATATAGAAAATTGAGGTAGCTTAAAGTGCGCGTTGGATTTGTGGCATTCTAAACTCTAAAGTAAAAGTTATGGACGATTTAGTGCAGACATATCAAGTATCAACCAGTTAAAATGATTATTCTAAATTGATAATTCTTGCTCCGTGAGTAAAGGCTTTGAAATGAAGCATAATGAATGGCATCAGGCAGTTTGGCATATATTGGATTACTCGTGTCGTAGCTCTTTTTGTCTCAAATGTTGTAAAAATATTGAAAATTGAGGTAGAATAATGTGGGCATTGGATTCATGTCATTTTGAGTTCTAAATGAAATGATAAAGATGATTTAGTGCAGACATGTCAGGTTAATCAGTTAGTTAAAATGATCATTCTTAACTGATCATTGGTGCTCATTGAGCAAAGGTTTATAAATGAAGCATAATGCATGGCATCATGCAGTTTGGAATAGATTGGATTACTTGTAGGCTTTGCCGTAGTTAATTCGGCCTTAAATTTTGTCAAAATATAGAATATTTAGCTAGCTTAACGTGGGCGTTGGATTAATGTCATTCTGAACTTGAAATCAAAAGTGACAGATGATTTAGTATAGACATGTGATGTTTATCGGCTAGTTAAATTGATAATTCTAATTTGATCATTGGTGCTCATTGTGTAATGCATAAATGAAGCATAATGCATGGCATCACACAATTTGGGATAGATTGGATTACTTGAAAGCTTTTTCAACTCTATTTCGGTGTTAATGTTTATCATAGTATAGAATATTGAGCTAGCTTAACGTAGGCGTTGGATTCGTGCCATTCTGAATTCCAAATCAAAAGCTACGGATGATTTTGTGCAAACTTGGTAAGTTTATCGGATAGTTAAATTGATCATTCTAAGTTGGTCATTGGTGCTCATTGAGCAAAGGTTCACAAATGAAGCATAATGCATGGCACCACGCAGTTGAAGATACATTGGATTATTTGGAGGCTTTGTCGTAGATAGTTCAGTCTTAAATATTGTCACAGTATAGAATACTGAGCTAGCTTAACGTGGGTGTTGGATTCATGTTATTCTGAACTCTAAATCAAAACTTACAGACGATTTAGTACGGACCGGTGAAGTTGATCAGCCAGTTAAAGTGACCATTCTAAACTGCTCATTGGTGCTCTTTGAGCAAAGGTTTACAAATGAGCCATAATGCATGGCATCACGCTGTTAAGGATAGATTGGATTTCTTCAAGGCTTTGTCGTAGCTAGTTCAGTACTAAAATTTATCACAATATACAAAATTAAGCTAGATTAACGTGGGTGTTGGATTCGTGTCATTTTGAACTCTAAATCAAAAGTTACGGCAATGTAGTGAGGATATATCAAGTTGAACGGTCAGTTAAAATGATCTTAATTGATCATTGGTGCTCCTTGAGTAAAGGCTTATAAAAGAAGCATAATGCATGGTACCACACAATTTGGGATAGATTGGATTACTTGGATGCTTTTTCATAGCGCCTTCAGTCTCAGATGTTGTCACAATATTGAAAATTGAGCTAGATTATTGTGGGCGTTGGATTCACGTTATTTTGAGCTCTAAATGAAATGTTGAAGACGATTTAGTGCGGACATGTCATGTTCACCAGCTATTTAAAATGATCATTTTAAGCTGCTCATTGATGGTCATTGCGAAAAGGTTTACAAATGAACCATAATGCATGGCATCACACAGTTTGAGATAGATTATATTACTTAGAGGCACTATTTCGGTCTTAAAATTTCTTAATATAGAATATTGAGCTAGCTTAATGTGGGCGTTGGATTCGTGTCATTCCAAACTTGAAAAGAAAGTTAGGCACACCAGTTAAGTTGATCGGCCAGTTAAAGTGACCATTCTAAACTGGTCATTGGTGCTCATCGAGCAAAGGGTTACAAATAAACCATAATGCATGGCATCACGCTGTTTGGGATAGATTGGATTACTTGGAGGCTTTGTCGTAGCAATTTTGGTACTAAATTTTATCACAATATAGAAAATTGAGCTAGATTAATGTGGGTGTTGGATTCGTGTCATTATGAACTCTAAATCAAATGTTATAGATGATTTAGTGCTGACATGTCAACTTGATTGGCCAATTAAATTGATTGTTCTACACTGACCATTCTAAACAGATAATTCTAAATTGATCATTCTAAACTGATCATTAGTGCTCCTTGAGTAAAGCTTATAAATGAAGCATAATGCATGGCATCACGCAGTTTGGGGTAGATTGGATTACTTGGAGGCTTTGTCGTAGATATTTCGGTCTTAAATTTTAAACAATATAGAATATTGAGCTAGCTTAACATGTAGCCGTTGGATTCATATCATTCTGAACTCTAAATCAAAAGTTACGGACGATTTAGTGTGGACATGTCAAGTTTATTAGGCAGTTAAAATGATCATTCTTAATTGATTATTTGTGCTACTTGAGTACATGCTTATAAATGAAGCATAATGCATGGCATAATGCAGTTTCGGATACATTGGATTACTTTGAGGTTTTTTCATAGCTCTTTCAATCTCAAATATTTTCACAATATGGAAAATTGAACTAGCATAACGTATGAGTTAGACACGTGTCATTCTAAACTTTAAATGAAAAGTTACGAACGATTTAGTGCGTATCTGTCAAGTTGATCGGCTGGTTAAATTGATCATTCTAAACTGATCATTGGTTCTGATTGAGAAAGGTTTGTAAATAAAGCGTAATGCATGGCATCATGCAGTTTGGGATAGATTGGACTACTTGGAGGCTTAGACATAGCTATTTCGGTGTTAAATTTGGTCACAATATCGAAAAATGAGCAGTTTAACGTGGGTGTTAGATTCGTGTAATTCAAAACTCTAAATGAAAAGTTACGGACGATTTTGTGCGAATATGTCAAGTTGATCAGCCAGTTAAAGTGATCATTCTAAAGTTATTGTTAGTGCTCCTTGAGTAAAGGCTTATAAATGAAGCATAATTTATGACATCACACAGTTTAGGATAGATTGGATTACTTGAAAGCTTTTTGGTAGCTGTTTCAGTCTCAAATTTTGTCACAATAAAGCAATTGAACTAGCTTAACGTGGACGTTGGATTCGTGTCATTCGGAACTCTAAATCAAAAGTTACCGACAATTTAGTGCGGACATGTCAAGTTTATCGTCTAGTTAAATTGATCATTTAACTGATCATTGGCGCTCTTTGAGTAAAGGTCAAGTAATGATCATTGTATTACTCATAGATGCTGTCACATCTTGTTAGGTAGGCATTGGCAATCGGACATAAGGGTCATTCATGATGGGTTTACTAATAGGAACTCATTTGAGTTTAAGGGAAAGAAACATATTTTAGTACCTTTATCCCCACAAGAGGTTCATTTAGATCAGATAGCATTAAAGAAAAATAAAACCCAATCCGAACCTAAAAGCAAACCCCATGCCGACGGCACCGCCAAACCGCAAACCAAGCCACCTGCCAAACAACCGACAACTCTTATGATTAAGTCCAACCCAGGGAGTAACTTACCACACCTAATTTTTTTCTTAAATAATGCTTTCATACTAACTAATCTATGCAGGACATTCCTAGCAAAATTCAACTTCTTTCCGTAGGAGCAACCGCAAGGCTTACCAAAATCCGAGGAATTGAGCACCGAATTGACTTTCTACTAGGAGCATCTCTTCCCAACAAGCCAGCCTACCGAACCAACCCCCTGGAGATCAAGGAGATTCAACAATAAGTCACTGAATTCATCGAGAACAGACATATCCGCGAAAGTATGAGCCCGTGTCTTGTACCTGTTTTGCTTGTCCCAAAAAATGATGGAAGCTGGAGAATTTGTGTTGATTGCGGAGCCATCAACAATATCACTGCAAAGTATCGCCATCCTATACCTAGATTAGATGATGTGTTAGATGAATTGCATGGTTCTTGCATCTTCTCTAAGGTAGATCTTAAGAGTGGTTATCACCAAATTAGGATGAAGGAAGGTGATGAGTTGAAAACTGCATTTAAAACTAAACAAGGTTTATATGAGTGGTTAGTAATGCCTTTTGGCTTGACAAATGCACCTAGTACCTTCATGAGATTGATGAACCATGTCCTTAGGGAATTCATAGGTCATTTTGTGGTAGTACACTTTGATAACATTCTAGTTTTTAGCCGAACCTTAGATGACCATGTAGAACACCTCAGAAAGGTATTTGAAGTGCTTAGAAAGGAAACCTTGTATGCCAATCTTAAGAAATGTACTTTTGGAACAGATAACCTTGTCTTCTTAGGTTTTGTTGTGAGTACAGATGGTATTAAGGTTGATGAGGAAAAGATAAAAGCAATTAAGGAGTAGCCAAGTCCAAAGAATGTTGGGGGAAGTAAGGAGCTTCCATGGCCTAGCTGGGTTTTACCGGAGATTTTTCATGGAATTTAGCACTATAGCAGCTCAACTCACTGAGGTTTATCAAAAAGAATGTGGGATTTAAGTGGAAGCAGGCGCAAGAGGAGACATTCCAAACCTTGAAAGACAAGCTCACACACTCCCCGGTGCTATCTCGTCCTAACTTTGATACAACTTTTGAAATTGAATGTGATGCCTTAGTAGTTGGTATTGGTGCTGTTCTTATGCAGGAAAGGAAGCCCATAGCCTACTTTAGTGAGAAACTTGAAGGGACCACACTCAATTACCCAACCTATGACAAAGAACTATATGCACTTGTGAGGGCCTTGCAAACATGGCAACATTATCTTTGGCCCAAGGAGTTTGTCATCCATACCGACCATGATTCACTCAAACATCTCAAAGGGCAACAAAATCTGAACAAAAGACATGCTAGGTGGGTTGAATTCATCGAGACCTTCCCTTATGTGATCAAATACAAGAAAGGAAAAGAGAATGTAGTAGCCGATGCTCTTTCTTGGAGGTATGTGCTCCTGAATTGTTTAGCAGTTAAACTGCTAGGGATTGAGCAAATGAAAGAGTTATATGCTACTGATGCTGATTTTAAGGATATTTATGCATCTTGTGAGAAGTTTGGTACTGGGAAATACTTTAAGAGTGAAGGCTTCTTGTTTTATTATAATCGGTTATGTGTACCTAACTCCTATTTGCGAGAGTTGTTTGTTAAGGAAGCAAATTGAGGTGGTCTTATGGGTCACTTTGGCGTGGCAAAGAAATTAAACAGGAACACTTCTTTTGGTCGCACTTGAGGAGTGATGTTGAGAAAACTTGCAAGGAAGCCAAATCCACAATCCAAAAGCACGGTTCGCATACCCCTCTTCCTATACCTTTGCACCCTGGCATGATATTTTTATGGATTTTGTTGTTGGATTGCCTAGAACTAAGACTGGAAAGGATTATGTGTTTGTTTTAGTTGATAGGTTTTCCAAAATGGCTCACTTTATTCCTTGTCATAAGACGGATGATGCCGTTAACATATCCAGATTATTCTTTAAGGAGATAGTTTGACTTCATGGCATGCCTAGGACCATAGTATCAGATAGAGACACTAGTTCCTTAGTTAGGTTTGGAAAACACTTTATTCTAAGCTAGGAACTAAGCTTTGTTTTTCTAGTCCTTGTCACCCGCAATCGCATGGTCAAACTGAAGTAGTCAATAGAACCTTGTCTACTTTGTTATGAGCTTTGATTAAAATGAATTTTAGGACTTGGGAAGAATGCTTGCCTCATGTTGAATTCGCGTATAATCGTGCTAGGAATACTGCTTCTAAGTACTCATCATTCAAAATTTGTTATGGGTTCAATCCCATCTCACCTTTGGATCTAATGCCTTTACCTTTGAGAGAAAGGACTAGCCGTGATGGAAAGAAAAAGGCTAAGTTGGTTAACAAAATCATGAGAAGGTTTGGCTCAATATTGAAAATAAGACTAAGATGTATGCTCAACAAGCCAATAAATGCCGAAAGAAGTTAGCATTTTAGGAAGGAGACTTGGTGTGGATCCATTTGCGCAAAGATAGATTTTTGAGTGAAAGGAAATCCAAGCTAATGCCTAAGATTGGTGGCCCATTTAAAGTCATCAAGAAGATCAATGACAATGCCTACCAGCTGGATCTTCAAGGTAAGTACCAAGTGAATTCATGCTTCAATATTACTGATTTGGTTCCATATTTTGCAGATGAAACATATTTGAGGTCAAATTCTTCTCACTGGGGGAGGATGATGTGAGCATGGCCAGCAAGGAACCACAACCTAAGGAGCAGCTTGAACCAGAGGAGGAAGAAGCCACTAAAGATGCTAAGGAGCAGCTAAAACCCACGGATATTAGAGATGAAAGCCTACAAATCTTCAATGGTCCCATTACCCGATCTAAGCAAGCCAAAGTTAAAACAACACTACAACACCTTCTCAACACCATTCAGACCAGTTTTGTGTGTGCTAATCCAAGCACATTGATTGTGATTCAAGCCACCTAAACCTCACCAAGAGAGGTGGCTTGGATTGTACTCTGTTTCCCTATTCTTAGTTTTGTCCCAGTGAGTTTTCTAAGATAGGTTTTTAATGAGGCAAGCCCAAGGTACTTTACCACAGCCTCTTGGTGAATAAAAGACCATTCTATCTCATCATCCACGAAATAAGAGAGGAACAACCAAGTAAAAACATTATTTACTTTTTAGTCTTTGTCTTAATTTTCTGTGTAAATCACTAAGTATTTCCTAATGTTTTGGTAGTATTTTAGGAGTCATTTTCAATTTCCTAGACTATTATAAGTACTCTCTTGTATCTTTCTTTCTGAATCATCAAACATTTTAATAGCAAATCGCCTTCCTAAACTCGTTTGATCATCCTCTTGTATAAAGAATTTTAGAACACTTTCTCATTCCTCTAAAAAGCCAAAAATCTAAGGGATCTTCATCACCCTTGGAAGTTTCAATTCTATTCACCCCTTGCCCAATGTGCGTGGCCTTTCTCAGCCACACAAAGCAAGCAGATAGTCCAAGGATTTTCCACCATCCTTGAGAAGTATCATCCATTTCCCCTTGTTCTTGGATCCATCCACTTAAGAGATCACACATCCGCAAATTACACCATCGTTTCACCCATTCGGCAACATCAATCCATTCATCCACTCTTCCACAATCATTTGGAGTTGATCAAGGGCTTGATCCTCATAAGGATCACATCACAACTCTAAATCAAATGTTACGGATAATTTAGTGTGGACATGTCAAGTTTCTCGGCTAGTTAAATTGATCATTCTAAACTGATCATTGGTGCTCATTAAGAAAAGGTTACAAAAGAGGGATAATGCATGGCATTACGCAGTTTGGGATAGATTGGATTACTTGGAGGCTTTGTCATAGCTTTTTTGGTCTTATATTTTGTCGCAATATGCAAAAAAATTGAGCTAGCTAAACGTGGGCGTTGGACTCGTGTCATTCTGAACTCTAAATCAAAAGTTATGGACGATTTAGTGCGGACAAGTCAATTTTATCGTCTGGTTAATTGATCATCCTAAACTGATCATTGGTGCTCATTGAGAAAAGGTTTACAAATGAAGCATAATGCATGGCATCATGCAGTTTGGGATAGATTGGATTACTTGGAGGCTTTTTCGTAGCTATTTTTTTCTCTTAAATTTTGTCACAATATAGAAAATTGAGCTCGCTTAATGTGGGCGTTGAATTCGTGTCATTCTGAACTCTAAATCAACAGTTATGGAGAATTTATTGCGGACATTTCAAGTTGATCGGCCAGTTAAAGGGATCTTTCTAAACTATTAATTCTAAACTGATCATTACGGCTCCTTGAGTAAAGGCTTATAAATGAACCATAATGCATGGCATCACGAGGTTTAGGATAGATTGGATTACTTTAAGGCTTTGTGGCAGCTTTTTAAGTCTCAAATGTTTCCGCAATATAAAAAATTGAGCTAGCTTAACGTGGGCATTGGATTCATTTCAATCTGAACTCTAAATCAAAAGTTACCGACAGTTTATTGTGGACCAGAAAATTTTACCGGCACTCCTTTAGTAAATGCTTATAAATGATGCATAATGCATGGGTTCACGTATTGATACATTGGATTACTTGGAGGCTTTTTTGTAGCTCTTTTAGTCTCAAATGTTGTCACAATATACAAAATTGAGCTAGTTTAACGTGGGCGTTGGATTCGTGTCATTCGGTAATCAAAATCAAAAGTTTCAGACAATTTAGTTCGGACATGTCAAGTTTATCGACTAGTTAAATTGATCATACTACACTATTCATTGGTGCTCATTGAGCAATGGTTTACAAATGAATCATAATGCATGGCATCAAACTGTTCGGGATAGATTGGATTACTTGGAGACTTTGTCATACTATTTCGGTCTAAAATTTATTCACAATATAGAAAATTGTGCTAACTTAACGTGGGCGTTGGATTCGTTTCACTTTGAACTCTAAATCAAAAATTACGCATGATTTAGTGAGGACATGTCCATTTTATTGGCTTGTTAGGTTAATGATTCTAAACTGATTATTGGTGCTCAATGACAAAAGGTTTACAAATGAAGCATAATGGATGGCATTATGCAACTTGGGATAGATTGGATTACATGGAGGCTTTGTCATAGCTATTTTGGTCTTATATTTTGTCGGAATACAGAAAATTGAGCTAGCTTAACGTGGGCGTATGATTCGTGTCATTCTGAACTCTAGATCAATAGTTATGGACAATTGACTGCGGTCATGTCAAGTTGATCGGCCAGTTAAAATGATCATTTGAAATTGATCATTGGTGCTCCTTGAGTAAAAGCTTATAAATGAAGCATAATCCATGGCATCACGCAATTTGGGATACATTGGATTTCTTGAAGGCTTTATGGTAGATCTTGAAGTCTCAAATGTTGTCACAATATAGAAAATTGAGGCTAGCGTAACGTGAGTGTTGGATTCATGTGGGCGTTGGATTCATGTCGTTTTGAGATTTGGATCAAAAGTTAAAGACGATTTAGTGCGGACATGACAAGTTGATCATCTAGTTAAAATGATCATTCTAAACTGATCATTGGTGCTCATTGCACAAAGGTTTACAAATGAAGCATAATGCATGGCATTACGTAGTTTGAGATGGATTGGATTACTTGGAGGCTTTGTCATAGCTATTTCGGTCTTAAATTTTGTCACAATATAGAAAATTGAGCTCACTTAATGTGGGCGTTGAATTTGTGTAATTCTAAACTCTAAATCAGAAGTTATGGACGATTTAGAGCAGACATGTCATGTTGATCGGCCTGTTAAAGTGATCTTTCTAAACTGATAATTTTGAACTGATCATTAGCGCTTCTTGAGTAAAGCTTAAATGAAGCCTAATGCATGGCATCACGAGATTTAGGATAGATTGGATTACTTGAAGGCTTTGTGATAGTTGTTTCAGTCTCAAATGTTGTCACAAAATAAAAAATTGAGGTAGCTTAACGTGGGTGTTGGATTCGTTTCAATCTTATCTCTAAATCAAAAGGTACGGACAGTTTACTGCAGACTTGTAAAGTTTACCAGCTAGTTAAATTGATCGTTCTAAACTGATCATTGATCCTCCTTTAGTAAAGGCTTATAAATGAAGTATAATGCATGATCGTTCTAAACTGATCTTTGATCCTCCTTTAGTAAAGGCTTATAAATGAAGTATAATGCATGGCATCACGTAGTTAGGGATACATTGGATTACTTGGAGGCTTTGTCATAGCTCTTTTAGTCTCAAATGTTGTCACAATATAGAAAATTTAGGTAGTTTAATGTGGGCGTTCGATTCGTGTAATTCAGTACTCTGAATCAAAAGTTTTAGAAGATTTAGTGCGGACATGTCAAGTTTAGCAGCTACTTAAATTGATAATTCTAAACTATTCATTGGTGCTGATTGAGAAATGATTTACAAATGAAGCATAATGCATGGCATCACACAGTTTGGGATAGATTGGATTACTTGGAGGCTTTTTCATAGCTATTTCGGTCAAATTCTTTTTCACAATATAGAAAATTGTGCTAGCTTAACGTTGGCGTTGGGTTCGTGTTATTCTGAACTCTAAATCAAAAGTTACAGATGATTTAGTGCGGACATGTTACAGACGATTCAGTGCAGACATGTCAATTTTATCGGCTCGTTAAATTGATTATTCTAAACTTATCATTAGTGCTCATTGAGAAAAGGTTTACAATTGAAGCATAATGCATGACATCATGCAGTTTGGGATAGATTGGATTAAAGACGATTTAGTATGGACAAGTTAAAGACGATTTAGTATACAATGAGCACCAATGATCACCAATGATCAGTTTACAATGATGAATTTAACGAGTCGATAAAATTGACTTGTCCGCACTAAATCATTCGTAACTTTTGATGTAGAGTTCAGAATTATTTGCACAATCCATCTACGACAAAGCCTGTGTGTGATGCCATGCATTATGCTTCATTTCTAAACCTTTGCTCAATGACATCAATGATCAGTTTAGAATGATCATTTTAACTAGGTGATCAACTTGACATGTCCGCACTAAATCGTCGTTAGCTTTTGCCCCAAAGCTCAAAACGACATGAATCTACTGCATCCATGTTAAGCTACCTCAATTTTCCATATTGGGGCAACATTTAAAAGTAAAAGAGCTACGAAAAAGCCTCCAAGTAATCCAATGTTTCACACACTGCGGGATGCCATGCATTATGTTTCATTTATAAGCCTTTTCTCAATGAGCAACAATGATCAGATAAGAATGATCATTTTAACTTGCCGATCAACTTAACATCTGGTTTAGACTTAGTGCGAACATGTCAAGTTGATCATCTAGTTAAAATCATCATTCTAAACTGATCATTGGTGCTCCTTGAGATAAAGGCTTATAAAGGAAGCATAATTCATGGAATCACGAAGTTTGGGATACATTAGATTACTTGGAGGCTTTGAGTAGCTATTTTAGTCTCAAATGTTATCACAACATGGAAAATTGAGCTAGATTAACGTGGGCGTTGGACTCATGTCATTTTGAGCTCTAAATCAAAAGCTAAAAACGATTTAGTGCGGACATGTCAAGTTCATTAGCTAGTTAAAATGATCATTCTAAACTGATCATTGGTTCTTCTTAAGTAAAGGCTTATAAATGAAGCATAATGCATGGCATCACACAGTTTGGGATACATTGGATTACTTGGAGGCTTTTCATAGCTCTTTCAGTCTCAAATATTTTCACAATATGGAAAATTGAGCTAGTTTAACGTTGGCGTTGTCCTCATTTCATTTTGAGCTCTAAATCAAAAGTTAAACACAATTTATTGTGGACATTCAAGTTCATCAGATAGTTAAAATGATCATTCTAAACTGATCGTTGGTGCTCCTTGAGTAAAGGCATTTAAATAAAGCATAATGCATGGCATCACGCAGTTTGGGATACATTGGATTACTTGGAGGCTTTGTCTAGCTCTTTCAGTCTCAAATGTTGTCACAATATTGAAAATTGAGCTAGATTAACATGGACTTTGGATTAATGTCATTATTAAGTCTAAACCAATAGTTAAAGATGATTTAGTGCGGAAATGTCAAGTTGATCGGCAAGTTAAAATGATCATTCTTTACTCATCATTGTTGCTCCTTGAGAAAAAGGCTTATAAATGAAACATAATGCATGGCATCACGCAATGTGTGATACATTGGATTACTTGGAGGGTTTTTCGTAGCTCTTTTACTTTCAAATATTGCCACAATATGGAAAATTGAAATAGCTTAATATGGGCAGTGGACTCATGTCATTTTGAGCTCAAAATCTAAAGTTAAACACAATTTTGTGCGGATATGTCAAGTTGTATAACTAGTTAAAATGATCATTCTAAACTGATCACTAGTTGTCCTTAAGTAAAGGCTTATAAATGAAGCATAATGCATGGACTCACATACATTGCGGTATATTTTATTACTTGGTAACTTTGTCATAGCTATTTTGGTCTTATCTTTTATCACAATATAGAAAATTGAGCTAGCTAAACGTGCGCATTGAATTCCTATGATTCTGCATTGTAAATCAAAAGTTACGGATGATTTAGTGCGGAAATTTCAAGTGATCAACCAGTTAAAATGATTATTCTAAATTGATCATTCGTGCTCCTTGAGTAAAGGCTTAGAAATGAAGCATAATGCATGGCATCATGCCATTTGGGATAGATTGGATTACGTGGAGGCTTTGTCATAGTTCTTTAAGTCTCAAATGTTGTCACAATATGGAAAACTGAGCTAGCTTAACGTGGGCATTGGATTCGTGTCATTCTGAACTCTAAATCAGAAGTTACAGACAAATTAGTGGGGACATGTGAAGTTGATCGTCCAGTTAAAATGATCGTTCTAAACTGATCATTGATACAACTTGAGTAAAGGCTTATAAATTGAAGCATAATGCATGGCATCATGCAGTTTGGGATACATTGGATTACTTGGAGGCTTTGTCGTTGCTCTTTCAGTCTCAAATGTTGTCACAGTATAGAAAATTGAGCTAGATTAACCCTTTGCGTTGGATTCGTGTCACTTTGATTTTTAAATCTAAAGTAAACAGAGGATTTAGTAAAGAAATGTCAAGTTCACCGGCTAGTTAAAATGATCATTCGAAATTGATCATTTGTGCCCTTGCGTAAAGGCTTATAAATGAAGCATTGTGCATAACATCATGGAATTTGGGATATGTTGGATTACTTGGAGGCTTTATCGTATCTCTTTCACTCTCAAATATAATTCCAATATAGAAAATTGTGCTAGCTTGACTTTGACGTTTGAGTGATGTCCTTCTTAACTCTAAATCAAAAGTTATGGACGATTTAGTGCGGACATGTCAAGTGATCGACCAGTTAATATGATCATTCTAAACTTATCATTAATGCTCTTTGACTAAAGGCTTATAAATCAAGCATAATGCATGGCATCACGTAGTTTGGGATACATCGGATTACTTGGAGGCTTTTGTCATAGCTCTTTCTGTCTCAAATGTTGTCAAAATATTGAAAATTCAGCTAGATGAACATCGGCGTTGGATTCATGTCGTTATGAAGTCTAAACCAATAGTTAAAGAAGATTTAGTGAAACATGTCAAGTCAATCGGAAAGTTAAAATGATCATTCTAAACTAATCATTTCTTCTCCTTGAGTAAAGGCTTATAAATGAAACATAATGCATGGCATCACGCAGTTTGGGATACATTGGATTACTTGGAGGCTTTTTCGATGCTCTTTTAATCTCAAATGTTGTCACAATATGGAATATTGAGCTAGCTTAATGTTTGCTTTGGACTCATGTCATCTTGAGCTCTAAATCAAAAGTTAAAGACCATTTAGTGTAGACATGTCAAGTTGATCAGCTAGTTAAACTGATCATTCTAAACTGATCATTAATGCTCATTCAGTAAATGCTTATAAATGAAGCATAATGCATGGCATCATGCAGTTCGGGATACATTGGATTATTTGGAGGCTTTTTCGTAGGTATTTCGGTCTCAAATGTTGTCACAATATGGAAATTTGAGCTATCTAAACATAGGCGTTGCATTCGTGTCATTCTGAACTCTAAATAAGAAGTTATAGATGACTTAGTGCGGAAATGTCAAGTTGATCATCCAGTTCAAATGATCATTCTAAACTGATCATTGGTGCTCATTGAGTAAAGGCTTATAAATGAAGCATAATTCATGGAATCAAGAAGTTTGGGATACATTGGATTACTTGGAGGCTATGTAGTAGCTCATTCAGTCCCAAATGTTGTCACAGTATGAAAAATCGAGCTACCTTTACGTGGGCGTTGGATTCATGTTATTTTGAGCTCTAAATCAAAAGTTTAAAACGATTTAGTGCAGACATGTCAAGTTGATCACCTAGTTAAAATGATCATTCTAAACTGATCATTGGTGCTTCTTTAGTAATTGCTTATAAATGAAGTATAATGCATGGCATCACATAGTTTGGGATACATTGGATTACTTGGAGACTTTTTGTAGCTTTTTCAGTCTCAAATGTTGTCACAATTTGGAAAAAGTTGAGCTAGCTTAACGTTGGTGATGGACTCATTTCATTTTGAGCTCTAAATCAAATGTTAAAAACGATTTACTGTGAACAAGTAGAGTTGATCAACTAGTCAAATGATCATTCTAAACTGATCATTGGTGCTACTTGATTAAAAACTTATAAATGAGGCATAATGCATGGCATCACCCAGTTTGGGATACATTGGATTACTTGGAGGCTCTTTCGTATCTCTCTAAGTCTCAAATGTTGTCACAATATGGAAAACTGAGCTAGCTTAACGTGGGCGTTGGATTCGTGTTATTCTAATCTCTAAATCAGAAGTTACAGACGACTTAATGCGGACATGTCAAGTTGATCGTCCAGTTAAAATGATCATTATAAACTGATTATTAGTTCTCTTTGAGTAAATGCCTATATATGAAGCATAATTCATGGCATCATGCAGTTTGGGATACATTGGATTACATAGAGGCTTTGTACTAGCTCTTTCTATCTCAAATGTTGTCAAAGTATGGAAAATTGAGCTAGCTTAACATGGGCGTTTGACTCATGTCATATTGAGCTCTAAATCAAGAGTTAAAGATGATATTTTGTAGACATGTCAAGTTGATCAGCTAGTTAAAATGATCATTCTAAACACATTATTGGTGCTCCTTGAGTAAGGGCTTATAAATGAAGCATAATTCATGGCATCACATAATTTGAAATACATTGGATTACTTGGATACTTTTTCGTAGCTCTTTCAGTCTCAAATGTTGTCACAATATGGAAAATTTAGCTAGCATAAAGTGGGTGTTGGATTCGTGTCATTCGATACTCTAAATCATAAGTTATAGACGACTTAGTGAGGATAGGTCAAGTTGATCGTCCAGTTAAAATGATCATTCTAAGCAGATCATTGGCGCTCCTTGAGGAAAGGCTTATTAATGAAGCATAATTCATGGCATCATGCAGTTTGGGATACATTGGATTACTTGGAGGCTTTGTACTAGCTCTTTCTGTCTCAAATGTTGTCACAATATGGAAAATTGAGCTTGCTTAACATGGGCGTTGGACTTTGAGCTCTAAATCAAAAGTTAAAGAGGATATTTTGTAGTCATGTCAAGTTGATCAGATAGTTAAATGATCATTCTAAACAGATCACTGGTGGTCCTTAAGTAAAAGCTTATAAATGAAGCATAATTCATGGCATCACGGAGTTTGGGATTCATCTGACTACTTGGAGGCTTTATAGTAGCTCTTTCAGTCTCAAATATTGTCACAATATGGAAAATTGAGCTAGATTAACGTGGGTGTTGGACTCATGTCATTTTGAGCGCTAAATAAAAAGATAAAGACAATTTAGTGCAGATATGTCAAGTTCATCAGCTAGTTAAAATGATAATTCTAAAATGATCATTGGTGCTCCTTGAGGAAAGGCTTATAAGTGAAGTATAATGCATGACATCACGCAGTTTGGGATACATTGGATTACGTAGAGGCTTTTTTGTAGCTCTTTCAGTCCCAAATGTTGTCACAATATGGAAAATTGAGCTAGCTTAACATGGGCGTTGGACTCATGTCATGTTGAGCTCTAAGTCAAAGTTAAAGATGATTTAGTGCAGACATGTCAAGTTGATCCCCTAGATAGAATGATCATCCTAAATTGATCATTGGTGCTCCTTGAGTAAAGGCTTATAAATGAAGCATAATTCATGGATCATGCAATTTGGGATACAATTGATTACTTGGAGGCTTTGTACTAGCTTTTTCAGTCTCAAATGTTGTCACCTTATGCAATATTGAGCTAGCATAACATAAGTGTTGGACTCATGTCATTTTGAGCTCTAAATGAAAAAAATAAAATAATTTTGTGTAGATATGTCAAGTGGATCAGCTAGTTAAAATGATCATCCTAAACTGATCATTGGTGCTCTTTGAGTAAAGGCTTATAAATGAAGCATACTTAATGGCATCACGCAGTTTGGGATACATTGATTACTTGGAGGCTTTGTAGTAGCTCTTTCATTCTCAAATGTTGTCACAATATGGAAAATTGAACTAGCTTAACGTGGGCATTGGACTCATGTAATTTTGAGCTCTAAATCAGAAGTTAAAAACGATTAGCGTGGACATGTCAAGTTTATCAGTTAGTTAAAATGATCATTGGTGCTCATTGAGTAAAGGGGTATAAATGAAGCACATAATGCATAGCATCGCACAGTTCTGGATAGATTGAATTACTTGTAGGCTTTGTCGTAGCTATTTGGATATTAAATTTTATGACAATATAGAAAAGTGAGCTAACTTAACGTGAGTGTTAGATTTGTCTAATTTTGAACTCTAATTCAAAAGTTACTAAAGATTTAGAGCGGGCCTGTCAAGTTGACTGGCCAGTTAAAATGATCATTCTAAATTGATAATTCGTGCTCCTTGATTAAAGGCTTATAAATGAAGTATAGTGCATTGCATCAAGCAGTTTGGGATAAATTGGATTACTTGGAAGCTTTTTTGTACCTTTTTCAGTCTCAAATATTGTCATAATATGGAAAATTGAGCTAGCTTAACATGGGCGTTAAAATCGTGCCATTCTAGTTAAAATGATTATTCTAAGGTGATCACTGGTTCTCCTTGAGTAAAGGCTTATAAATAAAGCATAGTGCATGGTATCATGTAGTTTGGGACACACTGGATTTATTGGAGGCTTTTTCGTAGCTCTTTCACTGTCATATGTTGTCAAAATATGGAAGATTGAGCTAGCTTAATGTTGGCGTTGGACTCATGTCATTTTGATTCAATCAAAAGTTAAAGACAATTTATTGCGGACATGTCAACTTGATCAGCTAGTTAAAATGATCATTCAAAACTGAGCATTGGTGGTCCTGTAGTAAAGGCTTATAAATGAAGCATAATGCATGGAATGACAGATATAGGATAGATTTGATTACTTGGTAACTTTGTCGTATCTATCTTGGTCTTAACTTTTTTCACAATATAGAAAAATTGACTTAGCTAAACGTGGGCATTGAATTCGTGTCATTCTGCATTCTAAATCAAAAGTTAAGGACGCTTCAGTGCAGACATGTCAAGTGATCTGCCAGTTAAAATGATCATTCTAAACTGATCATTGGTGCTTTGTCGTAGCTCTTTAAGTCTCAAATATTGTCACAATAGAGAATACTCATGTTATTTTGAGCTGGCTTAATATGGGCGTTGGACTCATGTTATTTTGAGCTCTAAGTCAAAAGTTTAAGACGATTTAGAGCGTACATGTCAAGTTCATCAACTAGTTAAAATGATCATCCTAAACTCATCATTCTAAACTGATCATTGGTTCTCCTTGAGTAAAGGCTTATAAGTGAACCATAATGCATGGCATCACGCTGTTTGGGATGCATTAGATTACGTGATGGATTTTTCGTAGCTCTTTCAGTCTCAAATATTGTCACAATATGGAAAATTGAGCTAGCTTAACATGGGCGTTGGACTCATGTTATTTTGAGCTCTAAGTCAAAACTTTAAGACAATTTAGAGCGTACATGTCAAGAGTATCAACTAGTTAAAATGATCATCATAAACTCATCATTGGTGCTCTTTGAGTAAAGGCTTATAAATGAAGCATAGTTCAAGGCATCCCAAAGTTTGGAGTACATTGGATTACTTGGGGGCTTTGTAGTATCTCTTTCAGTCTCAAATGTTGTCACAATATGGAAAATAGATGTAGCTTAACGTGCGGGTTGGACTCATGTCATTTTGAACTCTGAATCAAAAGTGAAAGACGATTTAGTGAGGACTCATGTCAAGTGATCGGCCAGTCTAAATCACAATGGTGTCACACACATTGGAATAAATTTTATCATTTGGTAACTTTGTTGTAGCTATTTCGATCTTAACTCTTATCACAATATAGAAAATTAAGCTAGCTAAACGTGGGCATTGAACTCGTGTCATTCAGCACTCTAATTCAAAAGTCTTAGACGATTTTGTGAGGACATGTCAAGTTATCGCCCAGTTAAAATGATCATTCTAAACTAATCATTGGTGCTCCTTGGGTAAGGGCTTATAAATGAAGCATGCATGGAATCACACAGTTTGGGAAAGATTGGATAACTTGGAGGCTATGTCGTAGCTCTTTAAGTCTCAAATGTTGTCACGATATAGAAAACTGAGCTAACTTAACGTGGGTATTTGAATCGTGTCATTCTGAACTCTAAATCCGAAGTTACGGAGGATTTAGTGCAGATATGTCAAGTTGATCGTCCACTTAAAATGGTCATTCTAAACTTATTATTGGTGCTACTTGAGTTGAGGCTTATAAATGAAGCATATTGCATGGCATCACGCAGTTTGGGATAGATTGAATTACTTGGTGGCTTTGTTGTATCTCTTTAAGTCTCAAATGTTGTCACAATATAGAAACCTGAGCTAGCTTAACGTGCGTGTTGGATTCATGTCATTATGAATCTAAATCAGAAGTTATGGACAACTTAGTGCGTACATGTCAAGTTGATCGTCCAGTTAAAATGATCATTCTAAACTGATCATTAGTGCTCCTTGAGTAAAGGGTTATAAATGAAGCATAATTCAAGGCATCACGAAATTTAGCATACATTGGATTACTTGGAGGCTTTGTAGTAGCGTTTTTAGTCTCAAATATTGTCACATTCCGGAAAACTGAGTTAGCTTAACGTGGGTGTTGCACTCATGTCATTTTGAGCTCTAAAAGATAAGTTGAAGAGGATTTAGTGCAGACATGTCAAGTTGATCAGCTAGTTAAAATGATCATTCTAAACAGATCATCGGTGCTCATTGAGTAAAAGCTTGTGATACATTGGATTACATGGAGACTTTTTAGTAGCTCTTTCAGTCTCAAATGTTTTCACAATATGGAAAATTGAGCTAGCTAGACGTTGGCGGTTGACTCATGTCATTTTGAGCTCTAAATCGAAAGTTAAAGACAATTTAGTGTGGATGTTTCAAGTTGTTCAGCTAGTTAAAATGATCATTTCTAAACTGTTTATCGGTTCTCCTTGAGTGAAGGCTTATAAACCAAGCATAATGCAGGGCATCACACAGTTTGGGATACATTGGATTACTTGGAGGTTTTTTCGTAGCTCTTCCAGTGTCAAATGTTGTCCGAATATGGAAAATTGAGCTAGCTTAACGTTGGTGTTGGACTCATGTCATTTTGAGCCCTAAATCAAAAGTTAAAGACGATTTAGTGTGGATATGTCAAGTTGATCAGCTAGTTTAAATGATCATTCTAAACTGATCATTGGTTCTACTTTAGTAAAGGCTTATAAATGAACCATAATGCATGGCATCATGCAGTTTGGGATACATTGGATTACTTGGAGGCTTTTTCATACCTCTTCCAGTCTCAATTGTTGTCACAATATGGAATATTGAGCTAGCTTAACGTGGGTGTTGAAATCGTGTCATTCGGAACTTTAAATCAAAAATTATAGACGATTTAGTGCGTACATGTCAAGTGGTGGGCTAGGTAAAAGGATTCTAAACTGATAATTGGTGCTCCTTTAGTAAAAGCTTATAAATGAAGCATAATGCATGGCATCACGCAGTTTGAGATACATTGGATTACTTGCAGGCTTTGTCGTAGCTCTTTAAGTCTTAAATGTTGTCACTGTATAGAAACCTGAGCTAGCATAATGTGGGCGTTGGATTCGTGTCATTCTAAACTCTAAATCAGAAGTTATGGACGACTTAGTGCGGACATGTCAAGTTGATCGTATAGTTAAAATGATCATTCTAAACTGAAAATTGGTGCTCACTGAGTAAAGGCTTATAAATGAAGCATAATTCATGGCATCACGCAGTTTGGGACACATTGGATTACTTGGAGATTTTGTAGTAGCTCTTTTAGTCTCAAATGTTGTGGCAATATGGGAAATTGAGCTAGCATAACATGGGCGTTGGACTCATGTCATTTTGAGCTCTAAATGAAAAGTTAAAGTCGATTTAGTGTGGATGTATCAAGCTGATCAGCTAGTTAAAATGATAATTCTAAACTGTTCGCCAGTGCTCCTTGAGTAAAGGCTTATAAATGAAGCATAATGCATTTCGTCACGCAATTTGGGATACATTGGATTACTTGGAGGCCATTTCGTAGCTCTTTGACTCTCAAATGTTGTCAAAATATTGAAAATTGAGCTAGCTTAACATGGGCGTTGAAATCGTGTCATTCTAAACTCGAAATCAAAACTTACAGACGATTTCGTGTGGACATGTCAAGTGATCGGCCAGTTAAAATGATCATTCTAATCTGATCATTGGTGCTCCTTGAGTAAAGGGTTGTAAATGAAGAATAATGCATGACATCGCGAAGTTTGGGTTACATTGGATTACTTGGAGGCTTTGTTCTAGCTCTTTTAGTGTTTAATGTTGTCACAATATAGAAAATTAAGCTAGCTTAACGTGGGTATTGGATTCGTGTCATTCTTAGCTCCTAATCAAAAGTTACAGACGACATACTGCGGATATGTCAAGTGATTGGACTGTCAAAATGATGATTCTAAAGTCATCATTGCTGCTCCTTTAGTAAAGGCTTATAAATGAAAAATGATGCGTGACATCGCACTGTTTGGAATACATTGTATTAATTGGAGGCTTTGTCGTAGCTCTTTCAGTATTAAATGTTGTCACAATATAAAACGTTGAGCTAGCTTAATATGGGCATTGGATTCGTGTCATTATGAGCTCTAATTCAAATGTTATCGACAATTTAGCGCGGACATCTCAACTTGATAAACTAGTTAAAATGATCATTCTAACTTGATTATTGGTGCTCTTTGAATAAAGGCTTATAAACAAAGCATAATCTATGCCATCACGCAATTTGGGATACATTACTTGGAGGCTTTGTCGTAGCTCTTTCAGTTTCAAATGTTGCTACAATATTTAGAATTGAGTTAGCTTAACCTGGGCGTTGGATTCGTGACATTCTGAACTCTAAATCAAAAGAAACAAGTGATTTAGTGCAAACATGTCAAATGATCGACGAGTTAAAATGATCATTCTAAACTGATCATTGGTGCTCCTTGAGTAAAGGCTTATAAAAGAAGCATAATGCATGGCATCGTGCAGTTTGGGATACATTGTAGTACTTTGAGGCTTTGTCATAGCTTTTTCAGTCTCAAATGTTGTCACAAAATAGAAATTTCAGCTAGCTTAACGTGGGCAATGGATTCAGTGTCATTGTGAACTCTAAATCAAAAGCTACGATGATTTAGTGCGGATATGTCAAGTGATCGGCCAGTTAAACTGATCATTCTAAACTGATCATTGGTGCTCCTTGAGTAAAAGCTTATAAATGAAGCATAATGCATGGTATCACATAATTTGGGATACATTGGATCACTTGGAGGCTTTGTCGTAGCTCTTTCAGTCTCTAATGTTGTCACAATATTGAAAATTCAGCTAGCTTAACGTGGGCGTTGGATTCATGTCATTTTGAGCTCTAAAAAAGTTACAGATGATTTAGTGCGGACATGTCAATTGATCGGGGAGTTAAAATAATCATTATAAACTGATCATTGATGCTTATTGAGTAAAGGCATATAAATGAAGAATAATGCATTGCATCACGAAGTTTGGGTTACATTAGATTATTTGGAGGCTTTGTCGTAGCTCTCTCAGTATTAAATGTTATCACAATATTGAAAATTGAGCTAGGTTAACGTGGGCATTGGATTCGGGTCATTATGAGTTATTAATCAAAAGTTACAGACAATTTAGTGCGGACATGTCAAGTGATATATCAGCAATTTAAAACGATCATTTTCAACTCATCATTGGTGATCTTGTAGTAAAGGCTTATAAATGACGAATAATGCGTGGCATCACGCAGTTTGGGATAAAATGTATTACTTTGAGGCTTTGTCGTAGCTCTTTCAGTTTTAAATGTTGTCACAATATTGAAAATTCAGCTAGCTTAATGTGGGCATTGGATTCAGTGTCATTCTGAACTATAAATCAATAGTTAAAGGTTCACAATTATGCTTTATTTGTGAACCTTTGCTCAATGAGCACCAATGATCAGTTTATAATGATCAATTTTGATATTCTATACTTTGATAAAGACACGAATCCAACACCCACATTAAGCTAGCTCAATATTCTATACTTTGATAAAATTTAATACCAATATAGAGACAAAAAAGCCTCCAAGTAATCCAATCTATCTAAAATTGTGTGATGCCATGCGTTATGGTACCGAATGACACAAATCCAATGCCTATGTTAAACTAGCTCAATATTCTATATTGTGACGAAAATTAAGAGCGAAAAAGCGACGGCAAAGCCTCCAACTAATCCAATACATCCCAAATTTTGTGATACCAGGCATTATGCTTCATTTCTAAGAGTTACTCAAGGAGCACCAATGATGAGTTTAGAATGATCACTTTAACTGGTCGATCAACTTGACATGTCCGCATTAAATCATCCATAACTTTTGATTTAGAGTTAAGAATGCCACGAATCCAACGCCCACATTAAGCTACCTCAATTTTCTATATTGTGATAAAAACTAAGACCAAAATAGCTACGAAAATCCCTCCTAGTAATCTAATGTATCCCAAACTGCGGGATGCCATGGCTTATGCTTTATTTGTAAACCTTTGCTCAATGAACACCAATGATCAGTTTAAAATGATCAATTTAGAAAGATCAATATAACTAGCTGATAAACTTGACATGCACTAAATTCTCTGTAGCTTTTCATTTAATAACGAAATAGCTATGACAAAGCACCCAAGTAATCCAATCTATCCCAAATTGCGTGATGCCATGCATTATGGTTCATTTATAAGCCTTTACTCAATGAGCACCAATGATCAGTTTAGAATGATCATTTTAACTAGCTGATCAACTTGACATATCCGCACTAAATTGTCTTTAACATTTGATATAGAGCGCAACCTGATATGAATCTAACACCCATGTTAATGTAGTTTAATTTTCTATACTATAACAACATTTGAAACTGAAAGAGCTACCACGAAGCCTCCAAGTAATCCAATGTATCCCAAACTGCGGGATGCCATGCATTATGCTTCATTTGTAAACCTTTGCTCAATGAGCACTAATGATCAGTTTAGAATGATTAATTTAACTAGCTGGTAATCTTGACATGTCAGCACTAAATTGTCCGTAACTTTTGATTTAGAGTGCCGAATGACACGTATCCAACACCCACGTTAATCTACCTGAATATTCTGCATTGTAACAAAAGGCAAGACAAAAATAGCTACAACAACGCCTCCAAGTAATCCAATCTATCCCAAACTGCGTGATGCCATGCATTATGCTTCATTTGTAAACCTTTGCTCAAGTACCACCAATGATCAGTTTAGAACGATCATTTTAATATTGTGACAACATTTCCCTTTGAAACAGCTACGACAAAGTTTTCAAGTAATCCAATGTATTCCAAACCGCGTGATGCCATGCATTATACTTCATTTATAGGCCTTTACTCAAGAAGCACCAATGATCAGTTTACAATTATCATTTAACTGGTTGATTTACCTCACATGTCCGCACTAAATCGTCAGTAACTTTTGATTTAGAGTTCAGAATTACACAAATCAAATGACCATGTTAAGCTACCTCACTTTTCTATATTGTTATAAAATTTAAGACTTAAAGAACTACAACAAAGCTTCTAAGTAATCCAATCTATCTCAAACTGTGTGATGCCCACATTAATCTATAAAATTTTAACATGATGATCAACTTGACATGTCCGCACTAAATTGTCTTTAACATTTGATTTAGAGATCAAACTAACATGAATCCAGTACCCACATTAATCTAGATCAGTTTTCCATATTGTGACAACATTTGAGAGTGAAAGAGCTACAGTATTGACTCCAATAATCCAATGTATCCCAAACTGCGAGATGTCTTGGATTATGCTTTAGCTTCAAACCTTTGCTCAATGAGCACCAATGATCAGTTTAGAATTATAAATTTAATTTGCTGATAAACTTGACATGTCCGCACTAAATTGTCCATAACTTTCTATTTAGAGTTCAGAATGACAGGAGTCCAACACCGACACTAAGTTAGCTAAATATTCTATAATGTGACAAAATGTAAGACCAAAATAGCTACGAAAATGCCTCCAAGTAATCCAATCTATCCCGAACTGCGTGATGCCATGCATTGTGCTTCATTTGTAAAGCTTTTCTCAACAAGCAGCAATGATCAGTTTAGACTGATCATTTTAACTAGCCAATCAGCTTTACATATCCGCACTAAATTTTCTTTAACATTTGATTTAGAGCTCAAAATGATATGAATCCAACACCCACATTAATCTCGCTCAATTTTCAATATCGTGACAACATTTGAGACTGAAAGAGGTACGACAAAGCCTCCAAGTAATCCTATGTATCCCAAATTGTGTGATGCCATGCATTATTCTTCATTTATAAGCCTTTACTCAAGGAGCACCAATGATCATCTTAGAAAAATCATTTTAATTGGTCGATCAACTTGACATGTCGGCACTAAATCGTCCGTACCTTTTGATTTAGAGTTCTGAATGACACGAATCCAACGCTCACGTTAAGCTACCACAATTTTCTATGTTGTGACAAAATGTATGACTGAAATAGCTACGAGAAAGCTTCCAATTAATCCAATCAATCTCAAACTACGTGATGCCATGCATTATGCTTCATTTGTAAACCTATGCTTAATGAGCAGCAATGATCTGTTTAGAATGATCAATTTAACTAGCCGATAAACTTGTCATGTCCACACTCAATCATCCATTACTTTTGATTTAGAGTTCTGAATGACACGAATCCAACGTTCACGTTAAGCTAGATCAATTTTATATATTGGGACAAAATTTAAGACAAAATAGGTACGTCAAAGCCTGCAAGTAATCAAAATGTATCCCAAAGTTAGTGATACCATGCATTACGCTTTATTTATAAGCCATTAGTTAAGGAGCACCATCAATAAGTTTAAAATGATCATTTTAACTGGTCGATCAACTTGTCATGTATGCACTAAATCATCCATAACTTTTGATTTAGAGTTCAGAATGACACGAATCCAATGCCCACACTAAGCTAGCTCAATTTTCTATATTGTGAAAATATTTCAGATTGAAAGAGCTACCACAAAGACTTCTAGTAATCCAATATATCCTAAACTGTGTGATGTCATGCATTATGGTTTACTTGTAATCGTTTTCTCAAGGAGCACTAATGATGAGTTTAGAATGATCACTTTAACTTGTCGATCAACTTCAAATGTCCGTACTAAATCGTCTGTAACATTTGGAGTTTAGAATGACACGAATCTGATGCCCACGTTAAGGTAGCTAAATATTGTATGTTGTGACAAAATTTATGATTAAAATAGCTACGACAACACCTCCAAGTAATTGAATCTATCAGAAACTGCGTAATGCCTTGCATTATGCTTCATTTGTAAACCTTTGCTCAATGAGCACCAATGATCAGTTTAGAATGATCATTTTAACTAGCTGATAACTTGACATGTCCGCACTAAATCATCTTTAACATTTGATTTAGGGCGCAAAATGATATGAATCCAACACCAATGTTAATCTAGCTCAATTTTCAATATTGTGACAACATTTGAGATTGAAAGAGGTACGACAAAGCCTCCAAGTAATCCAATGTATCCCAAACTCCGTGATGCCATGCATTATGCTTCATTTATAAGCCTTTACTGAAGGAGCACCAATGATCAGCTTAGAACAATCATTTTAATTGGTCGATCAACTTGATATGTCCGCACTAAATTGTTCATAACTTTTGATTTAGAGTTCAGAATGACACGAATCCAACGCCCATGTTAAGCTACCTTAATTTTCGATGTTGTAACAAAATGAAAGACTGAAATTGCTATGAGAAAGCTTCCAAGTAATCCAATCGATCCCAAACTATGTGATGTCATGTATTATGCTTCATTTGTAAACCTTTGCTCAATGAGCACCAAGGATCTATTTATAATGATCAATTTAACTAGCAGATAAACTTGACATTTCTGCATTAAATGCTATGACAAAGCCTCCAAGTAATCCAATGTATCCAAAATCGCGTGATGGCATGCATTACGTTTCATTTATAAGTCTTTACTCAATGAGCACAAATGATTAGTTTATAATGATAATTTTAACTGGCCGATAAACTTCACATGTACACACTAAATCGTACATAAGTTTTGATTTAGAGTTCAGAATGAAAAATCCAACACCAATGATAAGCTAGCTCAATTTTTTATATCGTGACGACATCTGACTGAAAGATATACCACAAATCCTTCAAATAATCCAAGTATCCGAAACTGCATGATGACATACAGTATGCTTCATTTATAAGCCTTTTCTAAACGAGCACCGATAATCAGTTTAGAATGATCATTTTAACTGACAACTCAAATTGATATATTCGCAACTTTAGATTTAGAGTTTAGAATGACATGGATAAAACTCTCATGTTAAGCTAGCTCAATTTTCAATATTCTGAGAAAATTTAAGACTAAAATAGCTACGACAAAGCCTCCAAGTAATCGAATCTTTGCCAAACTGTTTTATGCCATGTATTATGCATCATTTGCAACCCTTTGCTCAATGAACACCAATGATCGGTTTAGAATGATCATTTTCACTAGCCGATCAAGTTGTCATTTCCACACTAAATCGTACGTAACTTTTGATTTAGAGATTAGAGTGACATGAATCTTACACCCAAATAAAGCTATCTCAATTTTCTATGTTGTGACAAAAATTAAGACCGAAATAGCTACGTCAAAGCCTCCAAGTAATCGAATCTGTCCTAAACTGCGTGATGTCATGCATTTTGCTTCATTTATACGCCATTGCTTAATGACCACCAATGATCAGTTTAGAATGATCATTTTAACTACCTGATCAACTTGACATATCCACACTAAATTATCTTTAACTTACGATTTAGAGCTCAAAATGAAATGAATCCTACGCTCACGTTAAGCTAGCTCAATTTTCTATATTGTGACAACCTTTTGAGACATAAAGGGCTTCGACAAAGCCTCTAAGTATTTCAATATACCCTATACTGCATGATCTCATGCATTTTGCTTCATTTAAAAGCCCCTTCCTGAAGGGGCACCAATGATTAATTTAGAATGATCACCTTAAACGGCCGATCACGTTGACATGTCCGCACTAAATCGTTCGTAACATTTGATTGAGTGTTCAGAAAGACACGAATCCAACGTCCACGTTAAGCTAGCTCAATTATTTGTAATGCGACAAAATTTAAGACCAAAATAGGTACGAAAAAGCCTACAAGTAATCCAATATATCCCAAATTCTGTGATGCCCCATTATGCTTCATTTATACGCTTTAACTCAATGACTACCAGTGATCAGTTTAGAATGATCATTTTAACTAGCTGATCAACTTGACATGTCCGCACTCAATCGTCTTTAACTTTTCATTTAGGGCTTGAAATGACATGAATCAACCACCCATGTTAAGCTAGCTCAATGTTCCATAATGTGACAACATTTGAGAGTGAAAGAGCTACGCAAAGCTTCCAAGTAATACAATGTATCCAAAACTACGTGATGCCATGCATTACACTTCATTTATAGGTTTTTACTCAAGGAGCAGAAATGATCAGTTTAGAATGATCATTTTAACAGCCCGATCAACTTGACATGTACGCACTAAATCGTCCGTGACTTTTTATTTAGAGTTCAGAATAACACGAATCCAACGCCCACGGTAAGCTAGCTCAATTTTCTTTATTATGACAACATTTAAGACTGAAAGAGCTAACACAAAACCTCCAAGTAATCCAATTTATCACAAACTGCATGATGCCATGCATTATGCTTCATTTATAAGCCTTTTCTAAAGGAGCACCCATGATCAGTTTATAGTGATCATTTTAACTGACCGATCAACTTGATATATTCACACTAAATCGTCCATAACTTTTGATTTATATTTCAGAATGACACGAATACAACGCCCATGTTAAACTAGGTCAATTTTCTATATTGTGACAAAATTTAACACCAAAATAGCTATGACAAAGCCTCCAAAAAATCGAATCTTTCCCAAACTGCTTCATGACATTCATTATGCTTCATTTGCAATCCTTTGCTTAATGAGCACCGATGATCAGTTTAGAATGATAATGTTTACTAACCGATCAAGTTGTCACGTCCGCACTAAATCGTCTGTAACTTTTTATTTAAAGTTCAGAGTAACATGAATCCAACACCCAAATAAAGCTATCTAAATTTTCTATATTGTGACAAAAATTAAGACCGAAATAGATATGACAAAGCCTCCTAGTAATCAAACCTATCCTAAACTGCGTGATGCCATGTATTTTTCTTCATTTATACGCCAGTGCTCAATGACCACCAATGATCAGTTTAGAATGATCATTTTAACTAACTGGTCAACTTGGCATGTCCACACTATATTGTCTTTAAATTTCGATTTAGATCTCAAAATGACATGAATCCAACGCTGACGTTAAGCTAGCTCAATTTTCAACATTGTGACAACCTTTGAGACTGAAAGGGCTACGAAAAAGCCTCTAAGTATTCCAATATACCCCAAACTGTGTGATGTCGTGCATTATGCTTCATTTATAAGCCTTTCCTGAAGGTGGCACCAATGATCAGTTTAGAATGATCACCTTAACTGGCCGATCAAGTTGACTTGTCCGCATTAAATTGTCCGTAACTTTTGATTTAGAGTTCATAACGACACGAATCCAACGCTCCCGTTAAGCTAGCTCAATATTGTGTATTGTAACAAAATTTAAGACAACAATGGTTACGAAAAACCATCCAAACAATCCAATCTATCCCAAATTGCGTGGTCCCCCATTATGCTTCATTTATACGCTTTAACTCAATGAGTACCAATGATCAGTTTAGAATGATCATTTTAACTAGTTGATCAACTTAATGTCCGCACTAAATCGTCTATAACTTTTCATTCAGAGCTCAAAATGTAATGAATCAACCACCCACGTTAAGCTAGCTGAATGTTCCATATTGTGACAACAGTTGAGAGTGAAAGAGCTGCGACAAAGCTTCCAAGTAATACAATGTATCCCAAACTGCGTGATGCCATACATTATGCTTCATTTATAACTCTTTACTCAAGTTGCACCAATGATCAGTTTAGAATGATCATTTTAACTGACCGATTAACTTGACATGTCCGCACTAAATCGTTTGTAACTTTGGATTTAGAGTTCAAAATGACACGAATCCAATGCCCATGATAAGTTTGGTCAATTTCCTATATTGTGACAACATTTGAGACCGAAAGAGCTACCACAAAGCCTTCAAGTAATCCAAATATCCCAAAACTGTGTGATTGCATGCATTATGCTTCATTGATATGCCTTTTCTAAAGGAGCACCAATGACCAGTTTAGAATGATCATTTTAACTGACCGATCAAGTTGACATATTCGAGCAAAATCATCCGTAACTTTTGATTTAGAATTCAGAATGACACGAATACAATGCCCATGTTAAGCTTGCTCAATTTTATAGTGACAAAATTTAAGACCAAAATAGATACGACAAGGCGTCCAAGTAATCGAATCTTCCCCCAAACTGCTTTATGTCATGCATTATGCATCATTTGCAATCCTTTGCTCAATGAGCACCAGTGATACATTGGGTTACTTGGAGGCATTTTCGTAGCTCTTTCAATCCCAAATGTTGTCATAATATTGAAAATTGAACTAAATTAACGTGGGCATTGGATTCTTGTTATTTTGAGCTCTTAATCAAATAGTAAAGACAATTCAATCAAGAAATGTCGAATTGATCAGCTAGTTAAAATGATCTTTCTAAATTGATAATTGGTGCTCACTGGGAAAAGGTTTACAAATGAAGCATAATGCATGACATCAGAGAGTTTGGAATAGATTGGATTACTTGGAGGCTTTGTCGTAGCTCTTTCAATCACAAATGTTGTCACAATATTGAAAGTTTAGCTAGATTAACGTGGGCGTTGGACTCATGTCATTTTCAACTTGAAATCAAATGTTAAAGACAATTTAGTGCGGACATGTCATGTTGATCATCTAGGTAAAATGATCATTCTAAACTGATCATTGGTGCTCACTTAGAAAAGGTTTACAAATGAAGCATTATACATGGCATCACACAGTTTGGGATAGATTGGATTACTTGGAAGCTTTTTCGTAGCTCTTTGAGTATCAATTGTTGTCATAATATTGAAAATTGAACTAGAATAATGTGGGCGTTTGATTCATTTGGTTTTGAACTCTAAATCAAATGTTAAACACGATTTAGTGGGGACATGATAAGTAGATAAGCTAATTAAAATGATTATTCTAAATTGATCAATGGTGCATAATGCATGGCATCACGTAGTTTGGGATAGATTGGAATACTTTGAGGGTTTCCGTAGCTAATTTGGTCTTAAATTTTATTGAAATATAGAAAATTGAGCTAGCTTAACGTGGGCGTTGGATTCGTGTCATTCTGAACTTTAAATCAAAAGTTTTGGACTATTTAGGGCAGATATGACAAGTTGATCAGCCAGTTAAAATGATAATTCTAAACTGATGATTGGTGGTCCTTGAGTAAAGGCTTGTAAATGAAGCATAATGTATGGCATCACGAAGTTTGGGATACATTGGATTACTTGGAGGCTTTGTCCTATCTTTTTTAGAGTATTCTTAAATGTTGTCACAGTATTAGAAATTAAGCTAGATTAAAGTGGCCATTAGATTCATTCCATTTTGAGCTCTAAATCAAATATTAAAAACTATGTAGTCCAGACATGTTAAGTTCATCAGTTAGTTAAAAATGATCATACTAAACTGATCATTGGTGCTCGTTGAGCAAAGGTTTACAAATGAAGCATAATGCATGGCATCCAACAGTTTGGGATAGATTGGATTACCTGGATGCTTTTTTGTAGCTATTAGGAACTTAAATTAAATCACAATATAGAAAATTCAGGTAGCTTAACGTGGGAGTTGGATTCGTGTTATTCTGAACTATAAATCAATAGTTTCAGACGATTTAATGCTAACATGTCAAGTTTATCAGCTAGTTAAAATAATCATTCCAAACTAATCATTGGTGCTCTTTGAGTAAATGATTACAAATGAAGCATAATGCATGGCAGCACGCAGTATGGGATGCATTGAATTACTTGGAGGCCTTGTCGGAGGTCTTTCAGTCTCAAATGTTGTCACAATATAAAAAATTGAGATAGATTAACGTTGCCGTTGGATTCATGTCATTTTGAGCTATAAACCAAATGTTAAATACGATTTAGTGTGGATAAGTCAAGTTGATCGGCAATTTAAAATTGTCATTCTAAACTGATCATTGGTGCTTCTTGAGTAAAGGCTTATAAATGAAGCATAATGCATGCCATGACACAGTTTGGCATACATTGAATTCTTGGTGACTTTGTCATAACTCTTTCAGTGTCAAATTTTTTCACGATATTGAAAGTTGAGCTATATTAACGTGGCTGTTGCATTCATGTCATTTTGAGCTCTAACTCAAATTTTAAAGACGATTTAGTCCGGACATGTCATGTTGATCAGCTAGTTAAAATGATTATTCTAAACTGATCATTGGTGCTCATTGAGCAAAGGTTTACAATTGAACCATAATGCATGGCATCCAGCAGTTTGGGATAAATTGGATTTCTTGGAGGTTTTTTCGTAGCCATCTCGGTTTTAAATTTAATGACAATACAGAAAATTTAGTTAGTTTAACGTGGACGTTGAATTTGTGTCATTCTAACTCTAAATCAAAAGTTTCGGACGATTTAATGCGGATATGTCAGGTTAATCATCAAGTTAAAATGATAATTCTAAACTGATCATTGGTGCTCCTGGATAAAAGCTTATAAATGAAGCATAATGCATGGCAACACACAGTTTTGGATACATTTGATTACTTGGAGGCTTTTTCGTAGCTCTTATAGTCTAAAATGTTCTCACAATATTGAAAATTAAACTAGTTTAACGTGGGCGTTGGATTCATGTTGTTTTGAGCTCTAAATCATATACTAAAGACGATTTAGTCCGGAAATGTCAAGTTCATCACCTAGTTAAAATGATCTTTCTAAACTGATCATTGGTGTTCACTGAGAAAGGGTTTTCAAATGAAGCATAATGCATGGCATCACGCGGTTTGGGATAGATCGGATCACTTGAAGGCTTTTTCTTAGCTCTTTCAGTCTCAAATGTTGTCACAAGGTATAATGTTAAGATAGTTTAACGTGGTCGTTGGATTCGTGTCATTCTGAACTCTAAATCAAAAGTTTTTGACCATTTATGCCGATAGGTCAAGTTGATTGGACATTTAAAATGATAATTCTAAAATGATCATTGGTGCTCCTTGAGTAAAGGCTTATAAATGAAGCATAATGCATGGCATCACACAGTTTTGGGATACATTGGATTAATTGGAGGCTTTGTCGTAGCGATTTTGGTATTAAATTTAATCACAATATAGAAAATTGAGCTAGCTTAATGTGGGTGTTGGATTTGTGTTATTTTGAGCTCTAAATCAAATATTAAACACGATATAGTCCGGATAGGTCAGGTTGATGAACTACTTAAAATGATCATTCTAAACTAATCATTGCGGCTCATTGTGAAAAGTTTTACAAAGGAATCATAATACATGGCATCACGCAATTTGGGATAGATTGGATAACTTGAAAGTTTTGTTGGAGCTCTTCAGTCTGACATGTTGTCACAATGTTGAAAATTGAGCTAGATTAACGTCGGTGTTGGATTCATGTCATTTTGAGCTCTAAATCAAATGTTAAAGATGATTTAATGCGAACATGTCAAGTTGATAAGCTAGTTAAAATGCTCATTCTAAACTGATTATTGGTTCTTATTGACCAAAGATTTACAAATGAAGCGTAATGCATGGCATCTAGCTGTTTGGGATAGGTTAGATTACTTGGAGGCTTTGTCATAGCTATTTCTGTCTAAAATTTAATCACGATATCGAAAATCTAGCTAGCTTAATGTGGGCGTTGTATTCATGTCATTCTAAACTCTAAATTAAAAGTTACTGAAAATTTAATGCGGACATGTCAAGTTGATCGGCCAGTTAAAATGATCATTCTAAACTGATCATTGGTGCTCCTTGAGTAAAGTATTCTAAATGAAGCATAATGCAAGGCATCATGCAGTTTGGGATACATTGGATTACTTGGAGTCTTTGTCGTAACTCTTTCAGTCACAAATGTTGTCACAATATAAAAAATTGTGCTAGGTTAACTTGGCCGTTGGATTCATGTCATTTTGAGCTCTAAATCAAATGTTAAATACGATTTAGTGCAGACATGTCAAGTTGATCACCTAGTTAAAATGACCAATCTAAACTGATCGTTGGTGCTCATTGAGCAAAGGTTTACAAATGAAGCACAATGCATGGCATCACGCAGTTTGGGATAGATGGGATTACTTGGAGATTTTGTTGTAGTTATTTCGATCAAAAATTTAATTAGAATATAGAAAATTGATCTACCGTAACGTGGGCGTTTGATTCCTGTCATTCAGAACTCTAAATCAAAAGTTTCAGACTATTTAGGGTGGACATGTCAAGTTGATCGGCCAGTTAAAATGATAATTCTAAACTGATCAATGGTGCTTCTTGAGTAAACGCTTATAAATGAAGCATAATGCATGGCATGACACATTTGGGGATTCATTGGGTTATTTGGAGGCTTTGTTGTAGCTCTTTGAGTCTTAAATGTTGTCAAAATATTGAAAATTAGCTAGATTAACGTGGTTGCTGGATTCATGTCATTTTGAGCTCTAAATCAAATGTTAAAAATGATTTAGTGCGAACATGTCAAGTTGATAATCTAGTTATAATGATCATTCTAAACTGATCATTGGTGCTCATTGAGCAAAGGTTTACAAATGAAACATAATGCATGACATCACGCTGTTTGGGATATATTGGATTGATTGGAGGCTATAGAAAACTGACCTAGTTTAACATGGGTGTTGGATTTGAGTCATTCTGAACTCTAAATCAAAAGTTATGTACGATTTAGGGCGAACTTGTCAAGTTGATCGGCCAGTAAAATGATCATTCTAAGCTGATCATATGTGCTCCTTGGGAAAAGATTTATAAATGAAGCATAATATATGGCATAACGAAGTTTGGGATAGATTGGATTACTTGGAGAGTTTGTCGTAGCTCTGAGTCTCAAATATTTTCACAATATTGAAAGATGAGCTAGATTAACGTGGGTGTTGGATTCGTGTCATTTTGAGCTCTAAATCAAATGTCAAAGACGATTTAGTGTGGACTTGTCCAGTTGATTAGCTAGTTAAAATGATCATTCCAAACTGATCATTGGTGCTCCTTGAGTAAAGGCTTATAAATGAAGCATAATGCATGGCATCACGAAGTTTGGGATAGATTGGATTACTTGGGGGCTTTGTCGTAGCTAATTCGGTTCTAATTTTTATCACAATATAGAAAATTGAGCTAGCTTAACGTGGGCATTGAATTCGTGTCATTTTGCTAAATCAATAGTTTGGAACGATTTAATTGCAGACATGTCAAGTTGATCGGCCAGTTAAACTGATAATTCTAAGCTGATCATTGGTATCCTTGTGTAAAGGCTTATAAATGAAGCATAATGCATTGCATCACGCTGTTTGAGAAACATTGGATTACTTGGAGGATTTGTCGTACCTCTTTAAGTCTTAAATGTTGTCCCAATACTAAAAATTGAGCTAGATTAACTTGGCGTTGGATTCTGTCATTTTGACCTCTTAATCAAATATTAAAGACGATTTAGTGTGGACATATCAAGTTGATCAGCTAGTTAAAATGATAATTCTAAACTGATCATTGGTGCTCCTGGAGTAAAAGCTTATAAATGAAGAATAATGTATGGCATCACGTAGTTTGTGATAGATCGGATCATTTGGAGGCTTTGTCGTAGCTCTTTCAGTCTCAAATGTTGTCACAGTATTGAAAATTGAGCTAGATTACCATGGGCATTAGATACATGTCATTTTAAGCTCTAAATCAAATGTTAAGGAGGATATAGTGCGGACTTGCCAAGTTGATCAACTAGTTAAAACGACCAACTAAACTCATCATTGGTGCTCATTGAGAAAAGGTTTACAAATGAAACATAATGCATGGCATCACGCAGTTTGTGATAGATTGGATTACTTGGAGACTTTTTCGTAACTGTTTCGATCTTAAATTTTGTCACAATATAAATTATTGAGTTAGATTAAAGTGGGCGTTGGATTCTTGTCATTTTGAACTCAAATCAAAAGTTACGGACAATTTAGTGCAGACATACAAGGTTGATCGGCCAGTTAAAATGATCATTCTAAGCTGATCATTGGGGCTCCTAGGGTAAAATCTTATAAATGAAGCATAATGCATGGCATCACGCAATTTGGGATACATTGGATTACTTGGAGGCTTTGTCATAGCTCTTTCAATCTCCAATGCTGTCACAATATCGAAAATTGAGCTAGATTAACGTGGACATTGGATTTATGTCATTTTGAGCTCTAACTCAAATGTTAAAGACGATTTAGTGCAGACATGTCAAGTTGATCAGCTAGTTAAAATGGTCATTCTAATCTGATCATTGGTGCTCATTGAGCAAAGGTTTACAAATGAAGCATAATGAATGGCATCGCGCAGTTTGGGGTATGTTGGATTACTTGGGGGCTTTGTTGTTGCTGTTTCGGTAATAAATATAGAATACTGAGCTAGCTTAACTTGGCCGTTGGATTCGTGTAATTCTAATGTCTAATGCTAAAGTTATGGACGATTTAGTGCGAACATGTCAAGTTGATCGGCCAGTTAAAATGATCATTTTAAAATGATCATTGGTGCTCCTTGACTAAACACTTATAAATGTACCATAATGCATGGTATCACGCAGTTTGGGATATATTGGATTATTTGGAGGCTTTGTTGTAGCTATTTCGGTCTTATATGTTGTCACAATATTGAAAATTGAGCTAGATTAACATGAGCGATCTATTCATGTCATTTTGAGCTCTAAATCAAATGTTACGAACGATTTAGTGCGGATATGACAAGTTGATTAGCTTGTTAAAATGATCATTCTAAACTGATCATTGGTGCTCATTGAGCAAAGGTTTTCAAGTGAAGAATATGCATGGCATCACGCAGTTTGGGATAGATTGGATTACTTGGAGGCTTTGTCCTTGCTATTTCTATCTTAACTTTATTCACAATATAGAAAACTGAGTTAGCTTAAGGTGGGCGTTTGATGTGATCCTGATTAGGATCAAACCCCTGATCAACTACAAATGGTTGTGGAACAGTTGATGAATGGATTAAAGTTGCGGAATGGGTGAAACGATGGTGTAACTTGCAGATGTGTGAGCTCTTAAGTGGATGGATCTGAGAACAAGGGGAAATGGATGATACTTCTCAAGGATGGTGGAAAATCCTTTGACTATCTGCTTGCTATGTTTGAATGATAAAGGCCAGACACTTTGTGCAAGGGGTGAATCGAAATGAAACTTCCAAGGGTGATGATGATCCCTTAGACTTTCGGCTCTTGAGAGGAATGAGAAAGTGTTCTAAAATTCCTTATTCAGGAGTATGATCAAACGAGTTGAAGAAGGAGATTTGCTATTAAAATGTTTGATGATTCAGAAAGAAGGATACAAGAGAGTATTTATAGTAGTCTAAAAAATTGAAAATGACTCCTAAAATTCTACGAAAGCATTAAAGTAAATACTTAGGGAATTACCAAGACAACTAAGACAAAGACTAAGAAGTAAATAATGTTTTCACTTGATTCGTCCTCTCTTATTTCGTGGAAGATTAGATATAATGGGCCTTGATTCACCAAGAGACTGTTGTAAAGTACCTTGGGCTTGCCTCATTAAAAACCTATCTTAGAAAAACCATTGGGACAAAACTAAGAATAGGGAAGAAGAGTACAATCCAAGGCACCTCTCTTGGTGAGGTTTAGGGGGCTTGAATCACATTCAATGTTGTTGGATTAGCACACACTAAACTGGCCTGAATGGTGTTGAGAAGGTGCTGTAGTGTTGTCTTAAGTTTGGCTTGCTTGGATCGGGTAATGGGGCCATTGAAGATTTGTAGGCTTTCATCTCCAATATCCGCAGGTTCTAGCTGCTTCTTAGCATCTTTAGTGGCTTCTTCCTCCTATGGTTGAAGTTTCTCCTTAGGTTGTGGTTCCTTTCTGGCCATGCTCACATCAAGTGGTATCAGATCCTACTCCAAACCAGGTTATATCTCTACGAATCCGTTGGCACCCTTTCGTATTCTTGCAAAAACGTTTTTTAACCTTTCGCCTTCTTTTTGCGATTTGTTTTAAAAAAATTTGGGTTTTTTTCTTGCTTAAACTTGATCTTAGATCTTTGAAGAACCTGGAAATTAACTTGAAAATAGTTTAGAACCGATTTCTAAAGGACAAGACTTGTGAAACACCCAATCGGCACCGTTGAGGTTCTAAGAAACTGTTTTTGTTAATCCGAGTTTATCAATTTTTCTTTGAATATTTTAGAGATTAAAACCTAAATGAAACTTGTTCTTAAGACCTAATAGAACCTGTAATACCAATTAAAAACGTTTCAAAACGAATTTAATGTTGTTAGACTCACCCATTTCAAAACCGGAGTTCAAAGGGTCTGAAACATGCTTCGCTAGGATTAGTTGGAGGCTTTGTCGTAGCTCTTTCAAATGTTGTCACAATATTGAAAATTGAGATAAATTAATGTGGGCGTTCAAGTAATGTCATTTTGAGATCTAACTCAAATGTTACGGACGATTTAGTGAGATATGTCAAGTTGATCAGCTAGTTAAAATGATCATTCCAAACTGATCATTGTTGCTCATTGAGCAAAGTTTTACAAATGAAGCAAAATGCATAGCATCATGCAGTTTAGGATAGATTAGATTACTTCGACGTTTGTCCTTGCTATTTCTGTCTTAGCTTTAATCACAATATAGAAAACTAAGCTAGCTTAATGTGGGCGTTGGATTCGTGTCATTCTGCACCCTAAATCAAAAGTTACCGACGATTTAATACAGACATGTCAAGCTGATATGCCAAATAAAATGAACATTCTAAACTGATCATTGGTGCTCATTGAGTAAACGCTTATAAATGAAGCATAATGCATGGCATCACGCAGTCTGGGATACATTGGATTACTTGGAGGCTTTGTCATAGCTCCTTCTGCCTCAAATGTTGTCACAATATAGGATATTCAGCTAGATTAACGTGGGTGTTGGATGCGTGTCAATTTGATCTCTAAATCATGTTTTGGATGATTTAGTGCAGACATGTCAAATTGATCATGTAGTTAAAATGATCATTCTAAAGTGATCATTGGTGCTCATTTAGCAAAGGTTTACAAATGAAGCATAATGCATTACATCATGCAGTTTGGGATACATTGGATTACTTGGAGGCTTTGTTGTAGCTATTTCGGTTTAAAAATTTGTTCACCATATAAAAAATTGAGCTAGATTGACGTCGGCGTTGGATTTATGCCATTCTGAGCTCTAAATCAAATGTTATAGACAATTTTGTGTAGACATGTCAAGTTCATCAGCTAGTTAAAATGATCATTCTAAACTGATCATTGGTGCTCATTGAACAAAGATTTACAAATGAAGTATAATGCATGACATCCAGCAGTTTGGGATAGATTGGATTACTTAGAAGCTTTATGGCAGCTCTTTCGGTATCAAATTTGATTAAAACATAGAAAATTGAGCTAGCTTAATGCGTGCGTTGGATTCATGTCATTCTAAACTCTAAATCAAAAGTTTCGAATGATTTAGTGCAGACATGTCAAGTTTATTGGCCAGTTAAAGCGATAATTCTTTACCGATCATTGTTTACTGATCATTGGTGCTCCTTGAGTAAACGGTTATAAATGACGTATAATTCATGGCATCACGCAGTTTGGGATATATTTTATTAGTTGGCGGATTGGTCGTACCTCTTTCAGTCTCAAATGGTATCACAAATATCGAAAATTGAGCTAGATTAAAGTGGGTGTTCGATTCTTGTCATTTTGAGCTCCAAATGAAATGTTACGGATGATTTAGCGCGGACATGTCCAGCTGATCATCTAGTTAAAATGATCATTCTAAACTGATCATTGGTGTTCATGTAGCAAAGGTTTACAAATAAAGCATAATGCATGGCATCACGCAATTTGAGATAGATTGGGTTACTTGGACGCTTTGCCCTGGCTATTTCAGTCTTAAGTTTAATCACAATATAGAAAACTGAGCTAGCTTAACGTGGGCATTGGATTCATAACATTGTGAACTCTAAATCAAAACTTAAGATCAATTTAGTGCGGATATGTCATGTTAATCGGGCAGTTAAAATGATCATTGTAAACTGATCATTGGTTCTCCTTGAGTAAATGCAGATAAATGAAGCATAATGCATGGAATCACTCAGTTTGGCATTCATTTACTTGGAGGCTTTTTCCTAGCTCTTTTAGTCTCAAATGTTGTCACAATATTGAAATTTGAGCTAGATTAACGTGGCCAATGGATTCATGTCATTTTGAGATCTAAATCAAATGTTAAAGATGATTTAGTGGGGACATGTCAATTTGATCAGCTAGTTAAAATGATCATTTTAAACTGATCATTGGTTCTCATTGCACAAAGGTTACAATTGAGGCATAATGCATGGCATCACGCAGATTGGGATACATTGGATTACTTGGATTCTTTTTCGTAGGTATTTTGGTCTTAAATTTAATATAGAAAATTGAGCTAGCTTAACATGGACGTTGGATTCCTATCATTCTGAATTCTAAATCAAAAGTAACAGACGATTTGGTGCGGATATTAAAAGTTGACCGTGCAGTTAAAATGATCATTGCAAACTGATCATTGTTGCTCCTTGAGTAAAGTCTTTTAAATGAAGCATAATGCATGGCATCACGCAGTTTGAGATACATTGGATTACTTTGAGGTTTTTCGTAGGTCTTTCAGTCTCAAATGTTGACACAAAATTGAAAATTGAGCTAGATTAACATGGGCGTTCGATTCATGTCATTTTGAGCTGTAAATAAAATGTTACGGATGATTTAGTGCAGACATGTTAAGTTCATCAACTAGCTAAAATGATCATTCTAAGCTGATAATTGGCGCTCCATGAGTCAGGGGTAATAAATGAAGCATAATGCATGACATCAGGCAGTTTGGGATATATTGGATTAGTTGGAGGCTTTTTCATAACTCTTTCAGTCTCTAATGTTGTCACAATATGGAAAATTTAACTAGGTTAACATGCGCGTTGGATACGTGTCATTTCAAACTCTAAATCAAAAGTTACGGATGATTTAATGCGAAAATGTCAAATTGATCAGGTAGTTAAAATGATCATTCTAAACAGATCATTGGTGTTCTTTGAGTAAACACTAATAAATGAAGCATAATGCATGGTATCATGCAGTTTGGGATACTTTGGATTACTTGAAGGTTTTGTCGTTTCTCTTCCAGTCTCAAATGTTGTGACTATATAGAAAATTGAGCTAGCTTAACATGGGCGTTAGATTCGTGTCATTCAAAAGTTACGGACGTTTTACTGCACACATGTCAAGTTGATCAACAAGTTAAAATGATCATTCTAAACTAATCATTGGTGCTCCTTGATTAAAGTATTATAAATGAAACATAATGCATGACAACGCGCCGTTTGGGAAACATTGGATTATTTAGAGGCTTTATCGTAGCTATTTTGGAATTAAATTTTGTCACAATCTTTAAACTTGACCTAGCTTAACGTGGGCGTTGGATTTGTGTCGGTTTGAACTCTAAAAAAAAGTTACAGAGGATTTAGTGCGGACATGTCAAGTTCATCGGCCAATCCAAATGATCATTCTAAACTGATCATTGGTGCTTCTTCAGTAAAGGCTTATGAATGAAGAATAATGCGTGGAATCCCGCAGTTTAGGATACATTTTATTACTTGGAGGCTTTGTCGTAGCTATTTCAGTGTCAATTGTTGTCATAATATGGAAAATTGAGCTAGCAGAACGTGGGCATTGGACTCATGTTATTTTCAGCTATAAATCAGAAGTTAAAGCTGATTTAGTGTGGACAAATAAGTTGATCAGCTAGTTAAAATTATCATTCTAAGCTGATCATTGGTGCTTCTTGAGTAAGGGCTAGAACTCGTCATTAGTTCTCCTTGAGTTAAGGCTTATAAATAAAGCACAATGCGTGGCATCACGCTGTTTCGGATAGAATGGATTACTTGGAGTCTTTTTCATAGGTATTTTGGTCGTAACTTTTGGTACAGTATAGAAACTTGAGCTAGCTTAGAGTGGACATTAGATTCGTGACACTTTGAACTCTAAATCAAATGTAACAGACGATTTAGTGCTGACATGTCAAGTTGATCGGCCAATGAAAATGATCATTCTAAATAGATCATTGGTGCTCCTTGAGTAAAGACGTATAAATCAAGCATAATGCATGCCATCACGTAGTTTGGCATACATTGGATTACTTGTAGGCTTTATCGTAGTAATTTAAGTCTCAAATGTTGTTACAATATAGAAAATTGACCTAGCTTAACGTGGGCATTGGATTCGTGTCATTCTGAATTCTAAATAAAAATTTACGGATGATTCAGTGCATACATGTCAAGTTGGTTGGCCAGTTAAAATGATCATTCTAAACTGATCACTGGTGCTCCTTAAGCAAAGGTTTATAAATGAAGCATAATGCATGGCATCATGCCGTTTGGGGTACATTATATTACTTGGACACTTTTTCGTAGCTCTTTAAGCGTCAAATGTTGTCACAATATGGAAAATTGAGCTAGCTTAAACTGGGTGTTGGATTCGTGTCAATTTGAACTCTAAATCAAAAGTTACACACAATTTAGTGCGGACATGTCAAATTGATCGACCAGTTAAAATGATCATTCTCAACAGATTGTTGGTGGTCCTTGAGTAAAGGCTGATAAATGAAGCATAGTGCATTGCATCACGCGGGTTGGGATACAATGGATTAGATGAAAGCTTTTTCGTAACTCTTTCAGTCTCAAATGTTGTCACACTATGGAAAATTGAGCTAGGTTAACGTGGGTGTTGGACTCATGTCATTTTTAAATCTAAATCAAACGTTAACACGATTTAGTGTGGACATGTAAGTTTTTCAGCTACTTAAAATGATCATTCTAAAGTGATCATTGGTGCTCCGTGAGCAAAGGCTAATAAATGAAGCGTAATGCATGGCATAACGCAGTTTGGGATAGATTGGATTACTTAAAGGCTTTGTCGTAGCTATTTCAGTTTTAAAGTTTTTTCACAATAGAGAAAATTGAGCTAGCTTAACGTGGGCGTTAGATTCGTGTCACTTTTAGCTCTAAATCAAAAGTGACAGACGATTTAGTGGGAACACGTCCAATTGATCGGCGTTAAAATGATCATTCTAAACTGATCATTGGTGCTCCTTGAGTAAAGGCTTATAAATGAAGCATAAAGCATGGTCTCACGCAGTTTGGGATGCATTGGATTAGTTGGAGGCTTTGTCGTAGTACTTGCAGTCACAAATGTTGTCACAAATGGAAAATTGAGCTCACTTAACGTGGGTGTTGGATTCGTGCCATTCGGAACTCTAAATCAAAAGTTACGGACGATTTAGTGCGGACACGTCAAGTTGATCTGCCAGTTAAAATGATCATTCTAAACTAATCATTGGTGCTCCTTGAGTAAAGACTTATAAATGAAGTATAATACATGAAATCACACATTGATATATTGGATTACGGGGACGGTTTTCTCATAACTCTTTGAGTGTCAAATGTTGTCACAATACATAAAACTCAGCTAGCTTAACGTGGGCGTTGGACTCATGTCACTTTGAGGTCTAAATCAAAAGTTAAATGATCATTCTAAAGTGATCATTGGTGCTCCTTGAGTAAAGCCTAATAAATGAAGCATAACGCAGTTTGGGATATATTGGATAATTTAAAGGCTTTATTGTAGCTATTTCGGTCTTAAATTTTGTCACAGTATAGAAAATTGAGTGAGCTTAACGTAAGCATTGGATTCGTGTCATTCGGAGCTCTAAATCAAAAGTTACGGACAATTTTGTGGGGACATGTCAAATTGATCGGCCAGTTAACATGATCATTCTAAACTAATCATTGGTGCTCCTTGAGTAAAAGCTCATAAAATAAGCATAATGCATGGCATCACGCACTTTGGGATACATTGGATTACTTGGAGGCTTTGTCGTACTCTTTCAATCTCAAATGCTGTCACAATATAGAAAATTGAGCTAGATTAACGTGGGCGTTGGATTCGTGTCATTATGAAATCTAAATCAAAAGTTAGGGAAAATTTAGTGCATACATGTAAAGTTGATCGGCCTGTTAAAATGATCATTCTAAACTGATCATTGGTGCTACTTATGTAAATGCTTGTAAATGAAGCATAATGAATGACATTACATAATTTGGAATACATTGTATTACTTGGAGGCTCTTTGCTTGCTCTTTCAGTTTAAAATTTTGTCACAATATGGAAAAATGAGGTTGTTTAACGTGGGCGTTGGAGTCATGGCATTTTAAGCTCTAAATCAAAAGTTAAAAATGATTTAGTGCAGAAATGTCAAATTGATAAGGTAGTATGATCATTCTAAACTGATCATTGGTGCTCCTTGACTAAAGAATTATAAATGAAGCATATTATACGGCATCACACAGTTTGGAATACATTGGATTACCTGGAGGCTTTCTCTTGGCTATTTCGGTGTTAAATTTTGTCACAATATAGATTATTGACCTAGCTTAATATGGACCGTTGGATTCGTTTTATTGAGAATTCTAAATCAAAAGTTATGGACAATTTAGTGCAGACATGTCAAGTTGATAGACATGTTAAATGATCATTCTAATCTGATCATTGATGCTCCTTGAGTAAAGCCTTATAAATGAAGCATAATGCATGGATTCCTACAGTTTTGGGATACATTGGATTACTTGTATGCTTTTTTCAAAGCTCTTTAAGAGTCAAATGTTGTCAAAATATGGAAAATTGAGGTAGCTTAACGTGGGCGTTGGACTCATGTCATTTTGACCTCTAAATCAAAAATTAAAGATGATTTAGTCCGGACGTGTAGGTTGATCAACTAGTTAAAATTATCATTCTAAATTGATCATTGGCACGCCTTGAGTAAGGGCTAAATAAATAAAGCATAATGCATGGCATCATGCAGTTTGGGATATATTTGATTACTTGGAGGCTTTTTCGTAACTCTTTCAGTGTCTAATGTTGTCACAACATGGAAAATTTAGCTAGGTTAACGTGGGCGTTTGATACGTGTCATTCTAAACTCTAAATCAAAAGTTACGGACGATTTAGTTTGAAAATGTCAAATTGATCAGTTAGTTAAAATGATCATTTTAAACTGATCATTGGTGCTCTTTGAGTAATCACTAATAAATGAAGCATAATGCATGGCATCATGAAGTTTGGGATACTTTGGATTACTTTGAGGTTTTGTCCTTTCTCTTTCAGTCTCAAATGTTGTGACAATATAGAAAATTGAGCTAGCTTAACGTGGGCGTTAGATTCGTGTCATTCAAAAGTTACGGACGTTTTAGTGCACAATTGTCAAGTTGATCGACCATTTAAAATGATCATTCTAAACTAATCTGGTGCTCCTTGATTAAAGGCTTATAAATGAATCATAATGCATGACATCACGCCATTTGGGAAACATTGGATTATTTAGAGGCTTTATCGTAGATATTTCAGAATTAAATTTTGTCACAATCTTTATAAATGATATAGCTTAACGTGGGCGTTGGATTTGTGTCAATTTGAACTCTAAATAAAAAGTTACTATTTCAGTGTCAATTGTTATCACAATATGGAAAATTGAGCTAGCCGAACGTGGGCATTGGACTCCTGTTATTTTGAGCTATAAAATCAAAAGTTATAGACAATTTAATGCGCAAATATAAGTTGATCAGCTAGTTAAAATTACCATTCTAAGCTGATCATTTGTGCTTCTTGAGTAAGGGCTAGTAAATGAAACATAATGCATGGCATCACGATGTTTGAGATAAAATGGATTACTTGGAGGGTTTGTCATAGCTATTTTGGTTGTAACTTTTGGTATAGTATAGAAAATTGAGATAGCTTAGCGTGGACGTTTGATTCGTAACACTTTGAACTCTAAATCAAATGCAACGAACGATTTAGTGCGGACATGTCAAGTTGATCGGCCAATGAAAATGATCATTCTAAACATATCATTGGTGCTCCCTGAGTAAAGACGTATAAATCAAGCATAATGCATGTCATCACGCAGTTTGGGATACACTGGATTACATGGAGGCTTTATTGTAGCGATTTAAGTCTCAAATGTTGTTACAATATAGAAAATTGACCTAGCTTAACGTGGGCATTAGATTCGTGTCATTTTGAACTCTAAATCAAAAGTTCCGGATGATTCAGTGCATACATGTCAAGTTGGTTGGCCAGTTAAAACGATCATTCTAAACTGATCACTGGTACTCTTTAAGTAAAGGTTTATAAGGGAATCATAATGCATAGCATCACGCCGTTTGGGATACATTGGATTACTTGGACGCTTTTTCGTTGCTCTTTAAGCCTCAAATGTTGTCACAATATGGAAAATTGAGCTAGCTTAAAGTGGGTGTTCGATTCGTGTCAATTTGAACTCTAATAAAAAGTTACAGACGATTTAGTGCGAATATGTCAAATTGATTGACCAGTTAAAATGATCATTCTCAACAGATCATTGGTGGTCCTTGAGTAAAGGCTGATAAATGAAGCATAGTGCATGGCATTATGCCGGTTGAGATACATTGGATTACATGAAGGCTTTTTCGTAACTCTTTCAGTCTCAAATGTTGTCACACTATGGAAAATTAAGGTGTTGGACTCATGTCATTTTGAACTCTAAATCAAAAGCTAAACATGATTTACTGCGGACATGTAAGTTGTTCAGCTAGTTAAAATGATCATTTTAAAGTGATCATTGGTGCTCCTTGAGCAAAGGCTAATAAATGAAGCGTAATGCATGGAATAACACTGTTTGGGATAGATTGGATTAATTAAAGGCTTTGTCGTAGCTATTTCGGTTTTAATTTTTTTTCATAGTAAAGAAAATTGAGCTAACTTAATGTGGGCGTTAGATTTCTGTCACTTTCAACTCTAAATGAAAGTTACTGACGATTTAGTGGGAACATGTCCAATTGATCGGCTAGTTAAAATGATCATTCTAAGCTGATCATTGGTGCTACTTCAGTAAAGGCTTATAAATGAAGCATAAATTATGGTCTCGTGCAGTTTGGGATACATTGGATTACTTGAAGGCTTTGTCGTAGCTCTTGCAGTCACAAATGATGTCACAATATGGAAAATTGAGCTAGCTTAACGTGGGTGTTGGATTCGTGCCATTCAGAACTCTAAATCAAAAGTCATGGACGATTTAGTGCGGAAGTGTCAAATTGATTGGCCAGTTAAAATGATCATTCTAAACTATTGTTGGTGCTCCTTGAGTAAATACTTATAAATGAAGTATAATGCATGCATGACATCACACAGTCTGGGATATATTCGATCACGTGGAAGCTTTCTCATAACTGTTTGAGTGTCAAATATTGTCAGAATACGGAAAACTCAGCTAGCTTAACATTGGTGTTGGACTCATATCACTTTGAGCTCTAAATTAAAAGTTGAAGACTATTTAGCGCAGACATGTAAGTTGTTCAGCTAGTTAAAATGATCATTCTAAAGTGATCATTGGTGCTCCTTGATTAAAGCCTAATAAATGAAGCATAATTCTTGCCACAACGCAGTTTGGAATATATTGAATTATTTAAAGGCTTTTTATAGCTATTTCGGTCTTAAATTTTGCCATATTATAGAAAACTGAGCTAGCTTAACGTAGGCGTTGGATTCGTGTCATTCGGAGCTCTAAATCAAAAGTTACGGACAATTTGGTGGGGACAAGTCAAATTGATCGGCCAGTTAAAATGATCATTCTAAACTAATCATTGGTGCTCCTTGAATAAATGCTTATAAATTAAGCATAATGCATGTAATCACAAAGTTTGGGATACATTGGATTACTTAGAGGCTTTATCGTAGCTCTTTCAATCTCAAATGTTGTCACAATATAGAAATTGAGCTAGCTTAACGTGGGCGTTGGATTCATGTCATTTTGAACTCTAAATCAATTGTTAGGGAAAATTTTCTACAGACATGTAAAGTTGATCGGCCTGTTAAAATGATCATTCTAAACTGATCATTGGTGCTCCTTAATTAAATGCTTGTAAATGAAGCATAATGAATGACATTACCTAATTTGGAATACATTGGATTACATGGAGGCTCTTTCCTTGCTCTTTCAGTTTAAAATGTTGTCACAATATGGAAAATTGAGGTTGCTTAACGTGGGTGTGGAGTCATGGCATTTTAAACTCTAAATCAAAAGTTAAAGAAGATTTAGTGCGGAAATGTCAAATTGATAAGTTAGTTAAAATGATCATTCTAATCTGATCATTGGTGCTCCTTGAGTAAAGGGTTATAAATGAAGTAAAATGCATGGGATTATGTGATTGAGAAAAATTGGATTACTTGGAGGCTTTTTCTTAGCTCTTTCAGTCTCAAATTTTGTCACAATATGGAAAACTTAGTTAACTTACATAAGCGTTGGACTAATGTCATTCTGATCTCTTAATCAAAACTTAATGACAATTTAGTGAAGACATATCAACTTGATAGGCCAATTAAAATGATCATTGGTACTACTTGAGTAAAGGCTTATAAATGAACCACAATGCTTGGCATTATGCCGTTTGGGATAGATTGATTTACTTGGAGCCTCTTTTCTTGCTCTTTCAGTCTCAAATGTTATCACAATATGGAAAATTGAGGTTGATTCATGGGGGCGTTGGAGTAATGTCATTTTAAGCTCAAAATCAATAGTTGAAGACAATTTAGAGTGGACATGTCAAATTGATAAGGTAGTTAAAATGATCATCTAAACTAATTATTGGTGCTCATTGAGTAAAGGCTTATAAATGAAGTATAGTGCATGGGATCGTGCAATTGGGAAAACTTGGATTACTTGGAGGTTTTTTCGAGCTCTTTATGTCTCAAATGTTGTCACAATAAGGAAAACTTAGCTAGCTTACGTGGGCATTGGACTCATGTCATTCTGAATTCTTAATCAAATGTTAATAACGATTTAGTGCGGACATGTCAAGTTGATAGGCCAGTTAAAATGATCATTCTAAACTGGTCATTGGTACTCCTTAAGTAAAGGCTTATAAATGAAGTATAATGCATGGCATCACGCAGATTGGGATAAATTGGATTACTTGGAGGCTTTTTCCTTGCTCTTTCAGCCTCAAATGTTGCCAAAATATGGAAAATTGAGCTAGCTTAACGTTAGCGTTGTACTCATGTCATTTCAAACTCTAAATCAAAAGTTACATACAATTTAGTGCAGACATGTCAAGTTGATCGACCAGTTAAAATGATCATTCTAAACTGATCATTGGTGCTCCTTGAGTAAAGACTTATACATGAAATATAATACATGACATCATAGAGTTTGGGATATATTGGATTACGTGCATGCTTTCTCAAAACTCTTTCAGTGTCAAATGTTGTCAAAATACGGAAAATTAAGCTAGCTTAGCGTGGGCGTTTGACTCATGTCATTTTGAGCTCTAAATCAAAACTTACGGACAACTTAGTTGGGTCATGTTAAATTGATCGGCCAGTTAAAATGATCATTCTAAACTAATCATTGGTGCTCCTTGAGTAAAGGCTTATAACTGAAGCATAATGCATGGCATCACGCACTTTGGGATACAGTGAATTACCTGGAGGCTTTGTTGTAGCTGTCTTAGTCTCAAATGTTGTCACAATATAGCTAATTGAGCTAGCTTAACGTGGGAGTTGGATTTTTGCATCTTGAACTCTAGATCAAAACTTACGGAAAATTTAGTGCAGACATGTAAAGTTGATCGGCTAGCTAAAATAAACATTCTAAACTGATCATTGGTGCTTTTTGAGTAAAGGCTTATAAATGAAGCATAATGCATGGCATCACGCACTTTGGAATACATTGGATTATTTGGTGGCTTTGTCGTAGCTCTTTCAGTCTCAAATGTTGGCACAATATAGAAAATTGAGCTAGCTTAACATGGGCATTGGATTCGTGCATTGGATTCGTGCATTTTGAACTCTAGATCAAAAGTTACGTACAATTTAGTGCAGAAATGTAAAGTTGATCATTCTAAAGTGAGCATTGGTGCTTCTTGAGTAAAGGCTTATTAATGAGGTATAGTGCATGGGATCGTGCAACTGGGAAAAATTGGATTACTTGAAGGCTTTCTCGTAGCTCTTTCAGTCTCAAATGTTGTCACAATATGGAAATTGAGGTTGCTTAACGTGGGCGGTTGAGTCATGTCATTTTAGGCTCTAAATCAAAAGTTACAGACGATTTATTTCGGACATGTCAAATTGATAAGGTAGTTAAAATGATCATTCTAAACACATCATTGGTGCTCCTTGACTAAAGGCTTATAAATGAAGTATTATGCATGGGATCGTGCAACTGGGAAAAATTGGATTACGTAGAGGCTTTCTCGTAGCTCTTTTTGTGTCAAATGTTGTCACAATATGGAAAACTGAGCTAGCTTATGTGGGCGCAAGAGTCATGTCATTATGAACTCTTAATCAAAAGTTAATAACGATTTAGTGCGGACATATCAAGTTGATAGGCTAGTTAAAATGATCATTATTAGTACTCCTTGAGTAAAGGCTTATAAATGAAGTATAATGCATGGCATCATGGAGATTAGGATACATTGGATTAATTGGAGGCATTTTCCTTGCTCTTTCAGCCTCAATCAAAAGTTACATACAATTTAGTGCAGACATGTCAAGTTGATCGGCCAGTTAAAATGATCATTCTAAATTGATCATTGGTGCTCCTTGAGTAAAGACTTATAAATGAAGTATAATGCATGATATCACGAAGTTTGGAATATATTGGATTATTTGAAGGATTTTTCGTAGCTATTTCAGACTCAAATGTTGTTACAATATGGAAAGTTGAGCTAAATTAACGTTGGTTTTGGACTCATGTCATTTTGAGCTCGAAATAATAAGTTGAAGATGATGTAGTACAGACATGTGAAGTTGATCACCTAGTTAAAATAATCATTCAAAATTGATCATTGGTGCTCCTTGAATAAAGGCTTATAAATGAAGCATAATTCATGACATTACACAGTTCGGAAAAGATTGAATTACTTTGGGACTTTTTACTTACTATATCGGTCTTAAATTTAGTCACGATATTCAAAATTGAGGTAGGTTAACGTGGGCATAGGATTCCTGTAATTCGGAACTCTAAATCAATAGTTACTACCAATTTAGTGCCGATATGTCAAGTTGATTGGCAAGTTAAAATGATTATTCGAAACTAATCATTGGTGCTCCTTGAGTAAAGGTTTATAAATGAAGCAAAATGCATGGCATCACGTAGTTTGGGATAGATTGGATTTCTTGGAGGCTTTATCGTAGCTATTTCGGTCTTAAATATTGTCACAATATAGAAAATTGTCGTAGCTCTTGCAGTCACAAATGATGTCACAATATGGAAAATTGAGCTAGCTTAACGTGGGTGTTGGATTCGTGCCATTCAGAACTCTAAATCAAAAGTCATGGACGATTTAGTGCGGAAGTGTCAAATTGATTGGCCAGTTAAAATGATCATTCTAAACTATTGTTGGTGCTCCTTGAGTAAATACTTATAAATGAAGTATAATGCATGCATGACATCACACAGTCTGGGATATATTCGATCACGTGGAAGCTTTCTCATAACTGTTTGAGTGTCAAATATTGTCAGAATACGGAAAACTCAGCTAGCTTAACATTGGTGTTGGACTCATATCACTTTGAGCTCTAAATTAAAAGTTGAAGACTATTTAGCGCAGACATGTAAGTTGTTCAGCTAGTTAAAATGATCATTCTAAAGTGATCATTGGTGCTCCTTGATTAAAGCCTAATAAATGAAGCATAATTCTTGCCACAACGCAGTTTGGAATATATTGAATTATTTAAAGGCTTTTTATAGCTATTTCGGTCTTAAATTTTGCCAATTATAGAAAACTGAGCTAGCTTAACGTAGGCGTTGGATTCGTGTCATTCGGAGCTCTAAATCAAAAGTTACGGACAATTTGGTGGGGACAAGTCAAATTGATCGGCCAGTTAAAATGATCATTCTAAACTAATCATTGGTGCTCCTTGAATAAATGCTTATAAATTAAGCATAATGCATGTAATCACAAAGTTTGGGATACATTGGATTACTTAGAGGCTTTATCGTAGCTCTTTCAATCTCAAATGTTGTCACAATATAGAAATTGAGCTAGCTTAACGTGGGCGTTGGATTCATGTCATTTTGAACTCTAAATCAATTGTTAGGGAAAATTTTCTACAGACATGTAAAGTTGATCGGCCTGTTAAAATGATCATTCTAAACTGATCATTGGTGCTCCTTAATTAAATGCTTGTAAATGAAGCATAATGAATGACATTACCTAATTTGGAATACATTGGATTACATGGAGGCTCTTTCCTTGCTCTTTCAGTTTAAAATGTTGTCACAATATGGAAAATTGAGGTTGCTTAACGTGGGTGTGGAGTCATGGCATTTTAAACTCTAAATCAAAAGTTAAAGAAGATTTAGTGCGGAAATGTCAAATTGATAAGTTAGTTAAAATGATCATTCTAATCTGATCATTGGTGCTCCTTGAGTAAAGGGTTATAAATGAAGTAAAATGCATGGGATTATGTGATTGAGAAAAATTGGATTACTTGGAGGCTTTTTCTTAGCTCTTTCAGTCTCAAATTTTGTCACAATATGGAAAACTTAGTTAACTTACATAAGCGTTGGACTAATGTCATTCTGATCTCTTAATCAAAACTTAATGACAATTTAGTGAAGACATATCAACTTGATAGGCCAATTAAAATGATCATTGGTACTACTTGAGTAAAGGCTTATAAATGAACCACAATGCTTGGCATTATGCCGTTTGGGATAGATTGATTTACTTGGAGCCTCTTTTCTTGCTCTTTCAGTCTCAAATGTTATCACAATATGGAAAATTGAGGTTGATTCATGGGGGCGTTGGAGTAATGTCATTTTAAGCTCAAAATCAATAGTTGAAGACAATTTAGAGTGGACATGTCAAATTGATAAGGTAGTTAAAATGATCATCTAAACTAATTATTGGTGCTCATTGAGTAAAGGCTTATAAATGAAGTATAGTGCATGGGATCGTGCAATTGGGAAAACTTGGATTACTTGGAGGTTTTTTCGAGCTCTTTATGTCTCAAATGTTGTCACAATAAGGAAAACTTAGCTAGCTTACGTGGGCATTGGACTCATGTCATTCTGAATTCTTAATCAAATGTTAATAACGATTTAGTGCGGACATGTCAAGTTGATAGGCCAGTTAAAATGATCATTCTAAACTGGTCATTGGTACTCCTTAAGTAAAGGCTTATAAATGAAGTATAATGCATGGCATCACGCAGATTGGGATAAATTGGATTACTTGGAGGCTTTTTCCTTGCTCTTTCAGCCTCAAATGTTGCCAAAATATGGAAAATTGAGCTAGCTTAACGTTAGCGTTGTACTCATGTCATTTCAAACTCTAAATCAAAAGTTACATACAATTTAGTGCAGACATGTCAAGTTGATCGACCAGTTAAAATGATCATTCTAAACTGATCATTGGTGCTCCTTGAGTAAAGACTTATACATGAAATATAATACATGACATCATACAGTTTGGGATATATTGGATTACGTGCATGCTTTCTCAAAACTATTTCAGTGTCATATGTTGTCAAAATACGGAAAATTAAGCTAGCTTAGCGTGGGCGTTTGACTCATGTCATTTTGAGCTCTAAATCAAAACTTACGGACAACTTAGTTGGGTCATGTTAAATTGATCAGCCAGTTAAAATGATCATTCTAAACTAATCATTGGTGCTCCTTGAGTAAAGGCTTATAACTGAAGCATAATGCATGGCATCACGCACTTTGGGATACTTTGAATTACCTGGAGGCTTTGTTGTAGCTGTCTTAGTCTTAAATGTTGTCACAATATAGCTAATTGAGCTAGCTTAACATGGGCGTTGGATTAGTATATTTTGAACTCTAGATCAAAACTTACGGAAAATTTAGTGCAGACATGTAAAGTTGATCGGCTAGCTAAAATAAACATTCTAAACTGATCATTGGTGCTTTTTGAGTAAAGGCTTATAAATGAAGCATAATGCATGGCATCACGCACTTTGGAATACATTGGATTATTTGGTGGCTTTGTCGTAGCTCTTTCAGTCTCAAATGTTGGCACAATATAGAAAATTGAGCTAGCTTAACATGGGCATTGGATTCGTGCATTGGATTCGTGCATTTTGAACTCTAGATCAAAAGTTACGTACAATTTAGTGCAGAAATGTAAAGTTGATCATTCTAAAGTGAGCATTGGTGCTTCTTGAGTAAAGGCTTATTAATGAGGTATAGTGCATGGGATCGTGCAACTGGGAAAAATTGGATTACTTGAAGGCTTTCTCGTAGCTCTTTCAGTCTCAAATGTTGTCACAATATGGAAATTGAGGTTGCTTAACGTGGGCGGTTGAGTCATGTCATTTTAGGCTCTAAATCAAAAGTTACAGACGATTTATTTCGGACATGTCAAATTGATAAGGTAGTTAAAATGATCATTCTAAACACATCATTGGTGCTCCTTGACTAAAGGCTTATAAATGAAGTATTATGCATGGGATCGTGCAACTGGGAAAAATTGGATTACGTAGAGGCTTTCTCGTAGCTCTTTTTGTGTCAAATGTTGTCACAATATGGAAAACTGAGCTAGCTTATGTGGGCGCAAGAGTCATGTCATTATGAACTCTTAATCAAAAGTTAATAACGATTTAGTGCGGACATATCAAGTTGATAGGCTAGTTAAAATGATCATTATTAGTACTCCTTGAGTAAAGGCTTATAAATGAAGTATAATGCATGGCATCATGGAGATTAGGATACATTGGATTAATTGGAGGCATTTTCCTTGCTCTTTCAGCCTCAATCAAAAGTTACATACAATTTAGTGCAGACATGTCAAGTTGATCGGCCAGTTAAAATGATCATTCTAAATTGATCATTGGTGCTCCTTGAGTAAAGACTTATAAATGAAGTATAATGCATGATATCACGAAGTTTGGAATATATTGGATTATTTGAAGGATTTTTCGTAGCTATTTCAGACTCAAATGTTGTTACAATATGGAAAGTTGAGCTAAATTAACGTTGGTTTTGGACTCATGTCATTTTGAGCTCGAAATAATAAGTTGAAGATGATGTAGTACAGACATGTGAAGTTGATCACCTAGTTAAAATAATCATTCAAAATTGATCATTGGTGCTCCTTGAATAAAGGCTTATAAATGAAGCATAATTCATGACATTACACAGTTCGGAAAAGATTGAATTACTTTGGGACTTTTTACTTACTATATCGGTCTTAAATTTAGTCACGATATTCAAAATTGAGGTAGGTTAACGTGGGCATAGGATTCCTGTAATTCGGAACTCTAAATCAATAGTTACTACCAATTTAGTGCCGATATGTCAAGTTGATTGGCAAGTTAAAATGATTATTCGAAACTAATCATTGGTGCTCCTTGAGTAAAGGTTTATAAATGAAGCAAAATGCATGGCATCACGTAGTTTGGGATAGATTGGATTTCTTGGAGGCTTTATCGTAGCTATTTCGGTCTTAAATATTGTCACAATATAGAAAATTGTCGTAGCTCTTGCAGTCACAAATGATGTCACAATATGGAAAATTGAGCTAGCTTAACGTGGGTGTTGGATTCGTGCCATTCAGAACTCTAAATCAAAAGTCATGGACGATTTAGTGCGGAAGTGTCAAATTGATTGGCCAGTTAAAATGATCATTCTAAACTATTGTTGGTGCTCCTTGAGTAAATACTTATAAATGAAGTATAATGCATGCATGACATCACACAGTCTGGGATATATTCGATCACGTGGAAGCTTTCTCATAACTGTTTGAGTGTCAAATATTGTCAGAATACGGAAAACTCAGCTAGCTTAACATTGGTGTTGGACTCATATCACTTTGAGCTCTAAATTAAAAGTTGAAGACTATTTAGCGCAGACATGTAAGTTGTTCAGCTAGTTAAAATGATCATTCTAAAGTGATCATTGGTGCTCCTTGATTAAAGCCTAATAAATGAAGCATAATTCTTGCCACAACGCAGTTTGGAATATATTGAATTATTTAAAGGCTTTTTATAGCTATTTCGGTCTTAAATTTTGCCATATTATAGAAAACTGAGCTAGCTTAACGTAGGCGTTGGATTCGTGTCATTCGGAGCTCTAAATCAAAAGTTACGGACAATTTGGTGGGGACAAGTCAAATTGATCGGCCAGTTAAAATGATCATTCTAAACTAATCATTGGTGCTCCTTGAATAAATGCTTATAAATTAAGCATAATGCATGTAATCACAAAGTTTGGGATACATTGGATTACTTAGAGGCTTTATCGTAGCTCTTTCAATCTCAAATGTTGTCACAATATAGAAATTGAGCTAGCTTAACGTGGGCGTTGGATTCATGTCATTTTGAACTCTAAATCAATTGTTAGGGAAAATTTTCTACAGACATGTAAAGTTGATCGGCCTGTTAAAATGATCATTCTAAACTGATCATTGGTGCTCCTTAATTAAATGCTTGTAAATGAAGCATAATGAATGACATTACCTAATTTGGAATACATTGGATTACATGGAGGCTCTTTCCTTGCTCTTTCAGTTTAAAATGTTGTCACAATATGGAAAATTGAGGTTGCTTAACGTGGGTGTGGAGTCATGGCATTTTAAACTCTAAATCAAAAGTTAAAGAAGATTTAGTGCGGAAATGTCAAATTGATAAGTTAGTTAAAATGATCATTCTAATCTGATCATTGGTGCTCCTTGAGTAAAGGGTTATAAATGAAGTAAAATGCATGGGATTATGTGATTGAGAAAAATTGGATTACTTGGAGGCTTTTTCTTAGCTCTTTCAGTCTCAAATTTTGTCACAATATGGAAAACTTAGTTAACTTACATAAGCGTTGGACTAATGTCATTCTGATCTCTTAATCAAAACTTAATGACAATTTAGTGAAGACATATCAACTTGATAGGCCAATTAAAATGATCATTGGTACTACTTGAGTAAAGGCTTATAAATGAACCACAATGCTTGGCATTATGCCGTTTGGGATAGATTGATTTACTTGGAGCCTCTTTTCTTGCTCTTTCAGTCTCAAATGTTATCACAATATGGAAAATTGAGGTTGATTCATGGGGGCGTTGGAGTAATGTCATTTTAAGCTCAAAATCAATAGTTGAAGACAATTTAGAGTGGACATGTCAAATTGATAAGGTAGTTAAAATGATCATCTAAACTAATTATTGGTGCTCATTGAGTAAAGGCTTATAAATGAAGTATAGTGCATGGGATCGTGCAATTGGGAAAACTTGGATTACTTGGAGGTTTTTTCGAGCTCTTTATGTCTCAAATGTTGTCACAATAAGGAAAACTTAGCTAGCTTACGTGGGCATTGGACTCATGTCATTCTGAATTCTTAATCAAATGTTAATAACGATTTAGTGCGGACATGTCAAGTTGATAGGCCAGTTAAAATGATCATTCTAAACTGGTCATTGGTACTCCTTAAGTAAAGGCTTATAAATGAAGTATAATGCATGGCATCACGCAGATTGGGATAAATTGGATTACTTGGAGGCTTTTTCCTTGCTCTTTCAGCCTCAAATGTTGCCAAAATATGGAAAATTGAGCTAGCTTAACGTTAGCGTTGTACTCATGTCATTTCAAACTCTAAATCAAAAGTTACATACAATTTAGTGCAGACATGTCAAGTTGATCGACCAGTTAAAATGATCATTCTAAACTGATCATTGGTGCTCCTTGAGTAAAGACTTATACATGAAATATAATACATGACATCATAGAGTTTGGGATATATTGGATTACGTGCATGCTTTCTCAAAACTCTTTCAGTGTCAAATGTTGTCAAAATACGGAAAATTAAGCTAGCTTAGCGTGGGCGTTTGACTCATGTCATTTTGAGCTCTAAATCAAAACTTACGGACAACTTAGTTGGGTCATGTTAAATTGATCGGCCAGTTAAAATGATCATTCTAAACTAATCATTGGTGCTCCTTGAGTAAAGGCTTATAACTGAAGCATAATGCATGGCATCACGCACTTTGGGATACAGTGAATTACCTGGAGGCTTTGTTGTAGCTGTCTTAGTCTCAAATGTTGTCACAATATAGCTAATTGAGCTAGCTTAACGTGGGAGTTGGATTTTTGCATCTTGAACTCTAGATCAAAACTTACGGAAAATTTAGTGCAGACATGTAAAGTTGATCGGCTAGCTAAAATAAACATTCTAAACTGATCATTGGTGCTTTTTGAGTAAAGGCTTATAAATGAAGCATAATGCATGGCATCACGCACTTTGGAATACATTGGATTATTTGGTGGCTTTGTCGTAGCTCTTTCAGTCTCAAATGTTGGCACAATATAGAAAATTGAGCTAGCTTAACATGGGCATTGGATTCGTGCATTGGATTCGTGCATTTTGAACTCTAGATCAAAAGTTACGTACAATTTAGTGCAGAAATGTAAAGTTGATCATTCTAAAGTGAGCATTGGTGCTTCTTGAGTAAAGGCTTATTAATGAGGTATAGTGCATGGGATCGTGCAACTGGGAAAAATTGGATTACTTGAAGGCTTTCTCGTAGCTCTTTCAGTCTCAAATGTTGTCACAATATGGAAATTGAGGTTGCTTAACGTGGGCGGTTGAGTCATGTCATTTTAGGCTCTAAATCAAAAGTTACAGACGATTTATTTCGGACATGTCAAATTGATAAGGTAGTTAAAATGATCATTCTAAACACATCATTGGTGCTCCTTGACTAAAGGCTTATAAATGAAGTATTATGCATGGGATCGTGCAACTGGGAAAAATTGGATTACGTAGAGGCTTTCTCGTAGCTCTTTTTGTGTCAAATGTTGTCACAATATGGAAAACTGAGCTAGCTTATGTGGGCGCAAGAGTCATGTCATTATGAACTCTTAATCAAAAGTTAATAACGATTTAGTGCGGACATATCAAGTTGATAGGCTAGTTAAAATGATCATTATTAGTACTCCTTGAGTAAAGGCTTATAAATGAAGTATAATGCATGGCATCATGGAGATTAGGATACATTGGATTAATTGGAGGCATTTTCCTTGCTCTTTCAGCCTCAATCAAAAGTTACATACAATTTAGTGCAGACATGTCAAGTTGATCGGCCAGTTAAAATGATCATTCTAAATTGATCATTGGTGCTCCTTGAGTAAAGACTTATAAATGAAGTATAATGCATGATATCACGAAGTTTGGAATATATTGGATTATTTGAAGGATTTTTCGTAGCTATTTCAGACTCAAATGTTGTTACAATATGGAAAGTTGAGCTAAATTAACGTTGGTTTTGGACTCATGTCATTTTGAGCTCGAAATAATAAGTTGAAGATGATGTAGTACAGACATGTGAAGTTGATCACCTAGTTAAAATAATCATTCAAAATTGATCATTGGTGCTCCTTGAATAAAGGCTTATAAATGAAGCATAATTCATGACATTACACAGTTCGGAAAAGATTGAATTACTTTGGGACTTTTTACTTACTATATCGGTCTTAAATTTAGTCACGATATTCAAAATTGAGGTAGGTTAACGTGGGCATAGGATTCCTGTAATTCGGAACTCTAAATCAATAGTTACTACCAATTTAGTGCCGATATGTCAAGTTGATTGGCAAGTTAAAATGATTATTCGAAACTAATCATTGGTGCTCCTTGAGTAAAGGTTTATAAATGAAGCAAAATGCATGGCATCACGTAGTTTGGGATAGATTGGATTTCTTGGAGGCTTTATCGTAGCTATTTCGGTCTTAAATATTGTCACAATATAGAAAATTGAGCTACCTTAACCTGGGCGTTAGATTCGTGTCATTCCGAATTCTAAATGAAAAGTTACAGACGATTTAGTGCGGAAATGTCAAGTTGATCTGCCAGTTAAAATGATCATTCTAAATTCATCATTGGTGCTTCTTGAGTAAAGGCTTATAAATAAAGCATAATGCATGGCATCACACAGTTTTGGATACATTGGATTACTTGGAGGCTTTTTCGTAACACTTTCAATCTCAAATGTTGTCACAATATGGAAAGTTGAGCTAACTTAACGTGAGCATTGGGCTCATGTCATTTTTAGCTATAAATCAAAAGTTAAAGTCGGTTTAGTGCGGACGTGTCATGTTGATAAGCTCGTTAAAATGATCATTCTATATTGATCATTGGTGCTCCTTGAGTAAAAACTTATAAATGAAGCATAATGGATGGCATCACGCAGATTGGGATAGATTAGATTATTTGGATGCTTTGTCATAGCTATTTCAATGTTAAATTTATCACAATACATAAAATTGAGCTAGCTTAACGTGGGTTTTGGATTCAGGTCGTTCTGAACTCTAAATCAAAAGTTATGGACGATTTATTGTGGACATGTCAAGTTGATCGGCCAGTTAAAATGATCATTCCAAAGTGATCATTGGTGCTCCTTGTGTAAAAGCTTATAAATGAAGCATAGTGCATGGCATCATGCAATTTAGGATTACTTCGAGGATTTTTTCGTAGCTCTTTTATTCTAAAATGTTGTCACAATATGAAAAGTTGAGCTAACTTACTGTGGGCGTTGGACGCATGTCATTTTGAGCTCTAAATCAAAAGTTAAAGACAATTTTGTGCAGACATGTCAAGATGATTAGCTAGTTAAAATTGTCATTCTAAATTGATCACTGGTCCTCCTTGAGTAAGGGCTTATAAATGAATCATAATGCGTATCATCATGCAGTTTGGGATAGATTCGATTACTTGGAGGCTTTGTCATAGCTATTTCATTCTTAAATTTTGTCGTAATATAGAAATGGAGCTAGTTTAACAAGCTTTGGATTCGTGTCATTCTAAACTCTAATTCAAAAGTTACTGACGATTTAGTGCGGACATGTCAAGTTGATCAGTCAGTTAAAATGATCATTCTAAGCTGATCACTGGTGCTCATTGAGTTAAGGCTTATAAATGAATAATAATGCATGGCCTCACGTACTTTGGGATGCATTGGATTACTTAGCTAAATTTTCGTAGCTCTTTCAGCCTCAAAAGTTGTCACAATACGGAAAAATGAGCTAGCTTAACATAGGTGTTGGATTCATGTAATTTTGATCTCTAATTCAAAGGTTAAAAAAAATATTGCAGACATGTCTAGTTGATCAGCGTTAATATGATCATTCTAAACTTATCATTGGTGCTCCTTGAGTAAAGCATTATAAATGAAACATAATGCATGGCATCACGCAGTTTAGGATAGATTGGATCACTTAAAGGATTTAGCGTAGCTATTTTGGTGTTAAATTTTATCAAAATATATAAAATTGAGGTAGGTTAACGTGGGCGTTGGATTCATGTCATTCGGAAGTCCAAAATCAAAAGTTGTAGACGACTTAGTGCGGACATGTCAAGTTGATCAACTATTTCAAATGATCATTCTAAACTGATCATTGGTGCTCCTTGAGTAAAGTCTTATATATGAATCATAATGCATGGCATCACACAGTTTCGGATAGATTGGATTATTTAGAGGCTTTGTCGTAGCTCTTTTTAAAAGTTGTAGACGACTTAGTGCGGACATGTCAAGTTGATCAACTATTTCAAATGATCATTCTAAACTGATCATTGGTGCTCCTTGAGTAAAGTATTATAAATGAATCATAATGCATGGCATCACACAGTTTCGGATAGATTGGATTTTTTAGAGGCTTTGTCGTAGCTCTTTTCTTCTCAAATGTTGTCACAATATAAAAAATAGTGCTAGCTTAAGGTGGGCGTTGGATTCATATCGTTTTGAACTCTAAATCAAAAGTTACAGACAATTTAATGCCGACATGTCAAGTTGATCGGCCAGTTAAAATACGCATTCAAAACTGATCATTGGTACTCCTTCAATGAAAGCTAATAAATGAAAAATAATCCATGGAATCACACAGTTTGGGATACATTGGATTACTTGCTGGCTTTCTAGTTGGTCTTTGAATCTCAAATGTTGTCACAATATTGAAAATTGAGCTAGCCTAAGTTTGCGTTGGACTCATGTCATTTTGAGATCTAAATCAAAAGTTAAAGACAATTTATTGCGGACATGTCAAGTTGGTCAGCTAGTTAAAACGATCATTTTAAACTGATCATTGGTGCTCCATGAGTAAAAGCTTATAAATGAAGTATAGTGCATGACATCACGCATTTTTGTCTTAGCTTTTTCAGTATCAAATGTTGTCACAATATGGAAACTTGAGCTAGCTTAAACTGGGCATTGGATTCATGTCATTTTGATCTCTAAATCAAAAGTTAAAAATGATTTAGTGCGGACATGTCAAGTTGATCGGCCAGTTAAAATGATCATTCTAAATTGATCACTGGTGCTCCTTGAATAAAAGCTTACAAATGAAGCATAATGCATGGCATCACGCAATTTGGGATTACTTGGAGGCTTTTTCGTCGCTCTTTCATTCTCAAATTTTGTCACAGTATGGAAAGTTGCACTAACTTAAAGTGGGCGTTGGACTCATGTCATTTTGTGCTCTCAATCAAAAGTTAAAGCCAATTTAGTGCCAACATGTCAAGATGATCTGCTAGTTAAAATTGTCATTCTAAATTGATCATTGGTCCTCCTTGAGTAAAGGTTTATAAATGAAGTATAATGCATGGCATCACGCAGTTGGGGATAGATTGGATTACTTGGAGGCCTTGTCGAAGCTATTTCAGTCTTAAATTTTGTCAAATATAGAAAATAAAGATAGCTTAAAGTGGGTGATGGATTCGTATTGTTTTGAATTCTAAATAAAAAGTTATGGACAATTTATTGTTGACATGTCAAGTTGATCGGCCAGTTAAAATGATCATTATAAACTGATCATTGGTGCTCCTTGAGTAAAGGCATATAAATGAAGCATAATGAATGGCATCACGCAGGTTGTGATAAATTGGATTATTTTTAGGCTTTGTTGTAGCTATTTTGGTCTAAAATATTATCACAATATAGAAAATTGAGCTACCTTAACTTGAGCGTTGGGTTCGAGTCATTCGGAACTCTAAGTTACGGACGATTTACTGTGGACATGTCAAGTTGATTGGCCAATTAAAATGATGATTCAAAAGTGATCATTGGTGCTCCTTGAGTAAAGGCTTATAAATGAAGCATAATGCATGACATCGCACAGGTTTTGATAAATTGGATTATTTGTAGGCTTTGTTGTAGCTATTTTGGTCTAAAATATTATCACAATATAGAAAATTGAGCTACCTTAACTTGAGCATTGGATTCGAGTCATTCTGAACTCTAAGTTACAGACGATTTATTGTGGACCTGTCAAGTTGATCGGGCAGTTAAAATGATCATTCTAAAGTGATCATTGGTTCTCCTTGAGTAAAGGCTTATAAATGAATCATAATGCATGGCATCACACAATTGTGATAAATTGGAATATTTGGAGGCTTTGTTGTAGCTATTTTGGTCTAAAATATTATCACAATATAGAAAATTGAGCTAGCTTAACTTGAGCATTGGATTCAAGTCATTCGGAACTCTAATTAAAATGTTACTGACAATTTAGTGTGGACATGTCAAGTTGATCAGCTAGTTAAAATGATCATTCTAAACTTATCACTGGTGCTCCATGAGTTAATTCTTATAAATGAAGAATAATGCATGGCATCACACACTTTGGGATACATTGGATTACTTGGAGAAATTTTTGTAGCTCTTTCTGTCTCAAAAGTTGTCACAATACTGAAAATTGAGCTAGCTTAACATGGGCGTTCGATTCATGTCATTTTGATCTCTAATTCAAAGGTTAAAAACAATTTAGTGTGGACATGTGAAGTTGATCAGCGTTAAAATGATCATTCTAAACTTGTCATTGGTGCTCCTTGAGTAAAGGTTTATAAATAAAACATAATGCATGACATCACGCAGTTTGGTATAGATTGGATTACTTAAAGGCTTTGTCGTAGCTATTTCGGTGTTAAATTTTATATTAATATAGAAAACTGAGGTAGCTCAACGTGGGTATTGGATTCATGTAATTCTGAAGTCCAAAATTAAAAGTTATAGACGACTTAGTGCGACATGTGAAGTTGATCAGCTAGTTCAAATGATCATTCTAGATCATTGGTGCTCCTTGAGTAAAGTCTTATAAATGAAGCACAATGCATGACATCACACAGTTTAAGATAGATTGGACTATTTGGAGGCTTTGTCGTAGCTATTTCAGTATTAGATTTTTTTAGAATAAAGAAAATAGAGCTAGCTTAAAGTGGACGTTTGATCCGTATCAGTTTGAACTCTCAATCAAAAGTTACAGATGATTTAGTGCTGACACGTCAAGTTGATCGGCCAGTTAAAATGAGCATTCAAAACTGATCATTGGTACTTTTTGAGTAAAAGCTTATAAATGAAACATAATGCTTATAAACTGATAATTCGTGCTGCTTGATTAAATGCTTATAAATGAAGCATAACTCATGACATAACACAGTTTGAGATAGATTGGATTACTTTGAGGCTTTGTCATAGCTCTTTCAGTATCAAATGTTGTTACAATATGGAAAATTAAGCTAGATTAACGTGGGCGTTGGATTCATGTCATTTTGATCTCTAAATCAAAGTTAAAGATGTTTTAGTGCGGATATGTCAAGTTGATCGGCCAGTTAAAATGATCATTCTAAAGTGATCACTGATGCTCCTTGAATAAAAGCTTATAAATGAAGCATAATGCATGGCATTGTTCAATTTGGGATTACTTGGCATTTTTCGTATCTCTTTCATTCTCAAATGTTGTCACAATATGGAAAGTTGTGCTAACTTAAAGTGGGTGTTGGACTCATGTCATTTTGAGCTCTAAATCAAAAGTTAAAGACATGTCAAGATGATCAGCTTGTTAAAATTGTCATTCTAAATTGATCATTAGTGCTCCTTGAGTAAAGGCTTATAAATGAAGCGTAATGCATGGCATCACGTACTTTGGGATAGATTGGACTACTTGGAGGCCTTGTTGTAGCTATTTCAGGTTTAAATTTTGACAAAATATAGAAAATAAAGCTAGCTTAAAGTGGGTCTTAGATTTGTATTGTTTTGAATTCTAAATAAAAACTTACAGACGATTTACTGTGGACATGTCAAGTTCATCGGCCAGTTAAAATGATCATTCTAAAGTGACCATTAGTGCTCCTTGAGTAAAGGCTTATAAATGAATCATAATGCATGGCATCGCACAGGTTTGGATTGATTGGATTATATGGACGCTTTGTTGTAGCTATTTCGGACTAAAATATTGTCATTGTATACAAAATTGAGCTAGTTTAACGTGAGCGTTGGATTCGTGTCATTCTAAACTCTAATTCAAAAATTACGGATGATTTAGTGTGGAGATGTCACGTTAATCGACAAGATAAAATGATCATTCTAAAATTATCATTGGTGCTCCTTGAGTAAAAGCTTATAAATGAAGCATAATGAATAGCATCAAACAGTTTGGGATACTTGCGTGGAGGCTTTGTACTAGCTCTTTCAGTCTGTAATGTTATCACGGTATGGAAAATTGAGCAAGTTTAACGTGGACGTTGGACTCATGTCATTTTGAGTGTTAAATAAAAAGTTAAAGATGGATTAGTGCGTACATGTCAAGTTGATCAGCTAGTTAAATGATCATTCCAAACTGATTTTTAATGCTCCTCGAGTAAAGGCTTATAAATGAAGCATAACGCATGGCATCATGCAGTTCGGGATAGATTGGATTACTTGGAGGCAATGTCATAGCTATTTTGGTGTTAAATTTTATCACAAGATAGAAAATTGATATAGCTTAACTTGGGCGTTGGATTCGTGTCATTCTAAACTTTAAATCAAAAGTTACGGACGATTTAGTGCGGACATGTGAAGTTGATGACCCAGTTAAAATGATCATTCTAAACTGATCACTGGTGCTCCTTGAGTTAAGGCTTATAAATGAAGCATAATGCATGGCATAACGCACTTTGGGATACATTGGAGTACATGGAGATATTTTCGTAGCTCTTTCAGTCTCAAATGTTGTCACAATATGGAAAATTGAGCTAGCTTAACGTGGGCGTTGGATTCGTGTCATTTTGATCTCTAATTCAAGGTTAAAAACAAATTAGTGCGGACATGTCAAGTTGAACAGCATTAACATGAGCATTCTAAAGTTATCATTTCTGCTCCTTGAGTAAAGACTTATAAGTGAAACATAATGCATGGCATCACACAGTTCGGGACTGATTGAATTACTTAAAGGATTTGTCGTAGCTATTTTGGTGTTAAAATTTTATCAAAATATAGAAAATTGAGCTAGCTTAATATGGGCGTTGGATTCATGTCATTCTGAAGTCCACAATCAAAAGTTATAGACGACTTAGTGGGGACATGTCAAGTTGATCAGCTAGTTCAAATGATAATTCTAAACTGATCATTGGTGCTCCTTGAGTAAAGTCTTATAAATGAAGCATAATGCATGGCATCACACAGTTTGGGATAGATTGGATTATTTGATGGCTTTGTCATATCTATTTCGGTGTTAAGTTTTATCACAATACAGAAAATTGAGCTAGCTTAATGTGGGTGTTGGATTCGGGTCGTTCAGAACTCTAAATCAAAAGTTTCAAAGGATTTAATACGGACGTGTCAAGTCGATCAGCCAGTTAAAATGATCATTCAAAAATTGTCATTGGTGCTCCTTGAGTAAAAATTTATAAATGAAGTTGTGGATCACGCAGTTGTGGATCACGCAGCTGTGGATCCCGCAGTTGTGGATCACGCAGTTGTCGATCACGCAGTTGTGGATCACTTCGAAGCTTTTTCGTAGTTCTTTGTGCTCCTTGACTAAAAGCTTATAAATGAAGTTGTGGATCACGCAGTTGTGGATCTCAAATGTTGTCAAAAAATGGAAATTTGAGCTAACCTAACATGGGTGTTGGATTCATCCCATTTTTAAATCTAAATCAAACGTTACGGCCAATTTAGTGCCGACTTGTCAAGTGGATCGGCTAGTTAAAATGAGCATTCGAAACTGATAATTGGTAATCCTTTAGTAAAAGCTTATAAATGAAGCATAATGCATGGTATCACGCAGTTTGGGATTCATTGGATTACTTGGAGGCTTTCACTAGCTCTTTCAATCTCAATTGTTGTCACAATATCGAAAATTGAGCTACCTTAACGTTTGCATTGGACTCATGTCATTTTGAGCTCTAAATCAAAAGTTAAAGACTATTTATTGCGGTCATGTCAAGTTGATCATTCTAAACTAATTATTGGTGCTCCTTGAGTAAAGGCTTATAACTGAAGCATAATGCATCACATCACCCAGTTTGGGATAGATTGGATTACTTTAAAGATTTTTCTTAGCTCTTTCGGTATCAAATGTAATCGCAATATGGAAAATTAAGCTAGCTTAACGTCGGCGTTAGATTCATGTCATTTTGATCTCTACATCAAAAGTTAAAGATGATTTAGGCCAGACATGTCAAGTTGATCAGCTAGTTAAAATGATCATTCTAAACTGATCATTGGTGCTCCTTGAATAAAGGTCTATAAATGAAGCATAATGCATGGCATGACGCAGTTCGGGATAGATTGGATTATTTGGAGGCTTTTTAATAGCTATTTCGGTCTTAAATTTTTTCACAATATACAAAACTGAGCTAGCTTAACGTGATCGCCGGATTCTTGTAAATGAGAATTCTAAATCGTAAAGTTACAGAGGATTTAGCGTGGACATGTCAAGTTAATCGGCTAGTTAAAACGATCATTCTAAACTGATCATTGATGCTACTTGAGTAAAGGCTTATAAATGAATCATAATGAATGCCATCACGCACTTTGGGATACTTGCGTGGAGGCTTTTTCATTGGTCTTTCATTCTACAATGTTGTCACAATATGGAAAATTGAGCTAGCTTAACGTCGGCATTGGACTCATGTCATTTCGAACTCTAACTCAAAGGTTAAAGACTCTTTGGGGCGGACATGTCAAATTGATCAACTAATTAAAATTATCATTCTAAACTGAGCATTGGAGCTATTTGAGTAAAGGCTTATAAATGAAACATAATGCACAACAACACGAATTTTAGGATAGGTTGGATTACTTGGAGGCTTTTTCGTAACAATTTTTGGTCTTAATTTTGTGACAATACACAAAATTGAGTTAGCTGAACATGGGCGTTGGATTCGTGTAATCTTGAACTCTAAATCAAACGTTACATACAACTTAATGCGGACATGTCAATTTGATCGGCAAGTTAAAATGATCATTCTAAACCGATCATTAGTGCTCCTTGACTAAAGGCTTATGAATGAAGAATAATACATGACATCATGCAGTTCGGGATAGATTGGATTACTTGAAGACTTTGTCGTAGCTATTTTGATGTTAAATTTTATCACAACATAACAAATTGATATAGCTTAATGTGGGCGTTGGATCCTTGTCATTCTGAATTCTAAATCAAAAGTCATAAACGATTTACTGCAACATGTCAAGTTGATCGGCCAGTTAAAATGATCATTCTAAACTGATCACTGATGCTCTTTGAGTAAGGGCTTATAAATGAAGCATAATGCATGGCGTCAAGCAGTTTGGGATACATTGGATTACTTGAAGGCTTTGTCATTCAATCCAATCTATCCCTAACTTCGTGATGCCATGCATTATGCTTCATTTACATTCACAATGCTGGATCGAAACGTTCTGAGATGAGCCGATCAATTGGTAAATTTTATTATTATATTAATTTTATTTATTATTATTTGATTTTTTTTAAAAATATTAATTTAATATTTTTTTAACTTTTAGGCACAAGAATTTGGAGCGCCTCCAGATCACTTGCAACTTCTCGACGCCATCCACACCAACAAAAAAAACTGGTCGCATCAAAAATGGTCTCGTTAGTGATATCATGAAAAAAGTGAAAAAGAAAAAAAAGTGATATTTTGTCTCAGCAGTCTCAAGTTGGTTCTTCATCTTCGGTTGCCGAATTGCCTCGTTCTGATATTAACCGTCTGATTCTTAATTTAAGTTTGATTTCTCTTTTTATTTATTTTTATATTTAATATTATAATAATTTTCTAATAACATTTTTAAATATTATACAAGAAGTACCATTTTCAAATGGTCGTCATCCAGGACTCGGTAGAGTTGTAGGTAACAGTGGTGCAACATCTGCGACTTGAAATGAGGAGAACGCCCAGCTTAAAGAAAAAAGGGCGGCTATGAAGATACAGATGAGCAGGCTGAAATATTTTGTAGATTTTATGAAAAACCAAATTCCCAAATTATCCCGATGAAATTTTTCCTCTTTCTGCTCCTCCTCTGATGTAATTTTTTGATTTTAGATTTTAAAACAGTTAAGATTTAAATATTATTGGTGCTCATTGAGCAAAGGATTACAAAGGAAGCATAATGCATGACATCACACAGTTTGGGAAAGATTGGATTACTTGGAAGCTTTGTCATAGCTCTTTCATTCTCAAATGTTGTCACAATATAGAAAATTCAGCTAGATTAATGTGGTGTTGAATTCATGTCGGTTTGAGCTCTATATCAAATGATAAAGACAACTTAGTGTGGATAAATCGAGTTGATGAGCTAATTTAAATGATCATTCTAAACTGATCATTGCTGCTCATTGAGTAAAGGTGTATAAATGAACCATAATGCAAGGTCTCACGCAATTTTGGATAGATTTTATTACTTGGAGGGTTTTTCGTACCTATTTCGGTCTTAAATTTTGTCACAATATAGAATATTGAGCTAGCTTAACATGGGCGTTGTATTCGTATCATTCTGAAGTCTAAATCAAAAGTTACGGACGATTTAGTGCAGAAATGTCAAGTTTAATGACTAGTTAAATTGATCAATCTAAACTGATCATTGGTGCTCATTGAGCAAAGGTTTACAAATGAAGCATAATGCATGACATCACATAGTTTGGGATAGATTAGATTAATTGGAAGCTTTGTCGTAACTATAGAAATTTGAGGTAGCTTAAGATGGTCATTGGATTCGTGTCATCCTTGAGTAAGGCCTATAAATGAAGCATAATGAATGGCATCGTACCGTTTGGGATACATTGGATTACTTGGAGGCTTTGTCGTAGCCCTTTAAGTCTCAAATGTTGTTACATTATTGAAAATTGACCTAGATTAATGTGGGCATTGGATTCATATAATTTTGAGCTCTAAATCAAATGTTAAATTTGATTTAGTGTGGAGATATCAAGTTGATCAGTTAGTTAAAATGATAATTCTAAACTGATCATTGGTGCTCATTGAGCAAAGGTTTACAAATGAAGCATAATATATCGCATCACGCAGTTTGGGATAGATTGGATTACTTGGAGGCGTTTTCTTAGCTATTTTGGTCTTAAATTTTGTCAGAATATAAAATATTCAGCTAGCTTAACGTGGGCTTTGGATTCGTTTCATTCTGAACTATAGATCAAAAGTTACGAACAATTTAGTGCAGACATGTCAAGTTTATCAGCTAGCTAAATTGATCATTCTAAACTGATCATTCGTGCTCAATGAGCAAAGGTTTACAAATGAAGCATAATGTATGGCATTATACAGTTGGGATACATTGGATTATTTCTAAGCTTTGCCGTACCTATTACAGTCTCAAATGTTGTCACATTATAGAAAATTGAGATAGATTAGAGTGGGCGTTGGATTCATGTAAGTTTGAACTATAAATCAAATGTTAAAGAAAATTTATTGTGGACATGTCAAGTTGATGAGCTAGTTAAACTGATTATTAGTACTCCTTGAGTAAAGGCTTATTAATGAAGCATAATGCATGGCATCACGCAGTTTAGAAGAGATAGAATTACTTGAAGGCTTTTTGATAACTCTTTCAGTGTCAAATGTTGTTACAATATAGAAAATTGAGCTAGCTTAACGTGGGCGTTGGATTCGTGTCATTCTGAAATTTAAATCAAAAGTTAAGTACGATTTAGTGCAGACATGTCAAGTTTATCGGCTAGTTAAATTGATCATTTTGAAACTGATCATTGCTGCTCATTGAGCAAAAATTCACAAACGAAGCATAATTCATGGCATCATGCAGTTTGGGATACATTGGATTATTTGGAGATTTGTTGTAGCTATTTTGGTCTTAAATTTTGTCGCAATATCGAAAAATTGAGCTAGCTTAACTTGGGCGTTGAATTCAAGTCATTTTTAACTCTAAATAAAAAATTACTGATAATTTACAAATGAAGCAAAATGCATGGCATCACGCATTCTGGGATAGATTGGATTACTTGCAGGATTTGTTGTAGCTTTTTATGTCTTAAGTTTTATCACAATATAGAATATTGAGCTAGCTTAACGTGGGCACTGGATTCATGTCATTGTGAACTCTAAATCAAAAGTTTCAGACGATTCAGACGATTCATGTCATTATAAGTTGATCAGGTAGTTAAAGTGACCATTCAAAACTGATCATTCAAAACCGATCATTAGTGCTCCTTGAGTAAAGGCTTATAAATGAAGGATAATGCATGGCATCATCCAGTTTAGGAGAGATTGGATTACTTAAAGGCTTTGTGGTAGTTCATTCAGTCTCAAATATTGGCACAATATATAAAATTAAGCTAGCTTAACGTCGGTGCTGGATTCGTGTCATTATGATATCTAAAAAAAAAGTTACGCACGATTTTGTGCTACATGTCAAGTTGATCGCCCAGTTAAAATGATCATTCTAAACAGATCATTGGTGTTCCTTCAGTAAGGGCTTATAAATGAAGCATAATGCATGGCATCACGCAGTTTGGTATCCATTGGATTACTTGGAGGCTTTGTCGAAGCTATTTCGGTCTTAACGTGGGCGTTGGATTCATGTGATTTTGGGTTCTAGATCAAAAGTTAAAGACGATTTAGTGCGGACATGTCAAGTTGATAAGCTAGTTAAAATGATTATTCTAAACTGATCATTTGTGCTCATTGAGCAAAGATTTACAAATGAAGCATATTACATGGCATCACGCAGTTTTAGATAGATTAGATAACTTGGAGGCTTTGTTTTAGCTATTTCAATATGAAGTTTTGTCATAATATAGAAAATTGAGCTAGCTTAACTTGGGCCTTGCATTCGTGTCATTCTGAACTCTAAATTAAAAGCTACGGACGATTTAGTACAGAGATGTCAAGTTGATCGGCCAATTAAAATGATCATTCTAAGTTGATCATTGGTGCTCCTTGAGTATAGGCTTATAACTGAAGCGTAATGCATGACATTACGCAGTTTGGGATACATTGGAGTACTTGAAGGCTTTGTGGTAGATCTTTCATTCTCAAATGTTGTCACGATAATGAAAACTGAGGTTGCTTAACGTGGGAGTTGGATTGACGTGGGCGTTGGATTCATGTCATTTTGAGCTCTAAATCAAAAGTTAAAGACAATTTAGTGATGACATGTCAAGTTGATCAACTAGTTAAAATGATCATGCTAAACTGATAATTGGGGCCTCATTGAGCAAAGGTTTACAAATGAAGCATAATGCATGGCATCACGAAGTTAGGGATAGATTGGATTACTTGAATCTAAAAGTTTACAAATTCACAAATCTCTTCTTCTAAGTCTTGAAATAAGTTGTAATATCCGTCTGTGGTGTCATCATTTACAAGGTTAACTTCAAGAGAGGTCTCTATAAAATCTAAGTTACCAATTGTGATTTGTTACATAGGGTCTTGCTTGGAAACACCACATACCATTCCTCTATGGTGTATTGATGTCACTTTAATCCAAGGATCTTGTTTGTTTCTCACACGGGGATATCGAATGTAACAAACCTGGTTCGCTTGTGATGTAAGTAAAAAAGGATCATATTTTTTATGTCGCTTACGAGAGTGGACAGATGTAACACCAAATTCGTCTTGACGTTGACCAATCACAGGGTCATACCAGTCAAAGTAAAACACAATACACCTCAAATCAATCATTCCTGGATAGTGAACTTCTAATATTTCACGAAGAACACCGTTGTATACAATTTCACTAGATTGAGATGATATACCATAATTAGAAGTTGTGTGTGAGCTTCGTTCGCGATGACTCTTAAAAGCATATCCACGAGTGTAGTACATTGGATAAGATTTTGCCGTAAATGTAGGACCACTACCAACTCAACTAACCATGTGGGAAACGTTATCCCCCTAGAAGGACCTGTAGTAACCTGCAAAATAATTGAATGCACTCAACTATATATTTATATATATAAGAAATTATTATTGAAAATTACATAATTAATTAACAGTGACGTAAAAGTGCAACCAACTTGCAAATTCGCTCTTTTTAAGTTCGACGAACTCATTCTCTGTGTAATTTGAATAATGAATACATATTTGATCCATGTATATCCTATTAATTATAAACAAAATAATTAAAAACAAAGTATTATAACAATTAAAAAAGTTAAATGAATGTACATTTCATATTCCAAAACGTCATCACAATTTTTCAAAAAATACAGATGCAAGTGTCTGTGTTCCTCCTCTAATCGGTGTCGCGTCTTCCCCTTTCCATTTAAACGTTCAATTTTTGCAAATACTTCTGGCACATACACTGCATAGCTTGGTTTTTCTCCTCCACCATCATGTCGTTCAGGTCATCTATATTTTGTTTGGACTTGCGATGGAAAATAGTAGTTGACGAAGTTAGATGACAATCAAACCAAAAAGTCTTTTGTCCATGTTTCAACTGAAAAGCATCAGTATTATCTTGACAATATGGACATGCTAAATTTTCATGCGTCGACCATCCTAATAACATACCATATGCTGGAAAATCACTTATGGTCCATATAATTAGTGCTCGAATCAAGATGTTATGTTGGTTGGAAAAATCGAATGCTTTGACACCATTTTCCCACAACATTTTTAACTCATTAATTAGTGGATGCAAGAAAATATCAAACGATTGCTTAGGATGCTCTGGACCGGGGCAAGAATTGTTAAAAACAAAAACTCTCTTTTCATGCAAAACGAAAGAGGCAAATTATAAGGTGTCACGATAACTGGCCCCAACGAGTATTGCCTCCCATGCTTTCCAAAAGGGTTGAATCCATCTCTAGATAACCAAAGGTATACGTTCCTAGGCTCATACGCAAAACTAGGATAAACCTCTTTAAAATGTTTCCATGTTTCTGCATCCGAGGGATGCACAATTTCTACATTTGAATTATGTTCTGCATGCCATCTCATAGGCTTTTTGCCGTGTCTTCAGATTGGTATAACCTCTTTAACCTCTTTGTTAATGGCAAATACCACATCCGTTTATGCGGAATAGGTACTCTGCCACTTGTCTCTTGAAATCAAGGTTTGTGAAAATATCGACACTTGATGCGGTTTTCATCATTTCTCCAATAGATCCTGCAATTTTCAATACATTCATCGATCATCCAATATGGCAATCCAAGACCAGCTACAAGTTTTGAACCTCGTAATTTGAAACAGGTGCAATATTATCTTCAGGTAATATATCTCTGTCAAAATCAGCTATCGCATTCACAAAATCTTCAGCCAAGTTGAAATCTGTTTTTATCGTCATCAATCTGCTTGCAGCAGATAAAGGCGATAATCCATCTCTACATCCTTTATACAAAGGCTGTTTGGATACCTCTAACATATCAAAAAATTTCCAGGCTTCCAAATTAGATTCCTCTCTTCTACTCTTGTCTTCAATATACGATGCTCTTTGTTCACGAAACGCATCATTCACCATCTGAACATTACTTCCGTTTATATCAACTACGGATGCCGGTTCCTCTACCCTAACATTAGTACTATCTAAACGTTTTGAATTACTACCATAATATTGTAACATTGCATCAATTTCTCCATGTGAATACCAAATTTTGTAACCCGGCATAAATCCAGTCCTATACAAATGATTACATACTTTTCTAACAGAGATTAATATATGATTTCGACATTTAATACACACACAATATATTTTAGCATATTCCGATGTCATGCTATTTTTTGATACAAATGTCATGAACTTCTCAACACCTTGCGCAAATTCATCCGTCAATTCTCCAGTAGTTGAATCATACCGAGCTTTATCCATCCATGATCGAAAATAATCATAAGAACCTGAAGAAGACATTTTGTTAAGACTTTTTATTCTGGTAAAATTGTGAAGGAGTAGAGCGTATTTATAATGGAAATTAGAAGATTATCACGAATTTTTAACAGATTATTTTGAAATTTAACAGATAATCACAAATTTTTAACATATTACTCTTAAGAATATCCGCTTTGCATATAGATTTCCGACGGTTTCCGACCATTTTCGGACATCTCTGACGATCCTCTAGGTATACAGTTTGGTCAAACAAACAATTGCCAAAACATAGGACTTCGTCAGAAAGTCATCGGAAATACCGACGGATTTCCAACAATGTTTAGATTTATTCAACAAAACAAATTACGTGGAATCGGTCAATCGATATATTACCGATGGATTACCAAAGAATACTGAAAAACAGAATCCATGAGGAATTAGTCAGTAAATACCAATGGTATTTATTTTGTCAGAACTTACCGATGTTTCAGCGAGGAGGTCCCAACGCCGTGGATGTCGTCAGTAACTGGACGGACGTCCATCGAGTTTTACCATCAATTTTGTGACCTGTGGTACAGGGGTCGGGATTTACAAACAGATTCCCAACAATTTTGCTTCGCTCGGGAATCGTCGGAAAACCATCGACTAACTGTCGGAATATTCCGACGATAATATTGCCTTTGGAAAAGCAGTCGGAAATAGTAATGTTTCTTGTACTGCAACGTTTGAAACTGAAAAAACTACCCCCAAAGCATTCAAGTTATCAAATCTATCATAAACTGCGTGATGCCATGAATTATGCTTCATTTTTAAACCTGTCCTCAATGAACACCAATGATCAGTTTAGAATGATCAGTTTAAGTACCCGATAAACTTGACATGTCCGCACTAAATTGTCCGTAACTTTTTATTTAGAGTTCAGAATGACATGAATCCAATGCCCACGTTAAGCTACCTCAATTTTCTAAATTGTGACAAATTTTAAGAATGAAATAGTTAGGAAAAACCTCAAAGTAATCTAATGTATCCCAAACTGTGTGATCCCATGCATTATGCTTCATTTATAAGCCTTTACTCAAGGAGCACCAATGCTTAGTTAAAAATAATAATTTTAACTAGCCCATCAACTCACCATGTCCACACTAAATCATCCGCACGAATCCTACGACCACGTTAAGCTAGCTCAATTTTCTGTATTATGACAAAATTTAAGACTAAAATAGCTATGAAAAGCCTTAAAGTAATCCAATCTTTCCAAAACTGTGTGATGCATTATGCTTTACTTTTAAACCTTTGGTGAATGAGCACAAATGATGAGTTTAGCACGATTATTTAACTTGCTGATCAACTTGACATGTCCACACTAAATCATCTTTAAGTTTTGATTTAGAGCTCAAATTGACATGAATTTAACGCCCACGTTACTCTATCTCAGTTTTCAATATTGTTACAACATTTGATACTGAAAGAGTTACGACAAAGCCTCCAAGTAATCCAATGTATCCTAAATTGCGTGATGCATGCATTATACTTCATTTATAAGCCTTTACTCGAGGAGCACCAATGATCAATTTAGAATGCTCATTTTAACTGCCTACTAAACTTTTGATTTAGAGTTCAGAATGACACGAATCCAATGACCACGTTAAGTCAGCTCAATTTTCTATATTGTGATAAAATATAAGACCCAAATGGCTATGGCTAAGCGTGCAAGTAATTCAATTATTCCCAAACTGCGTGATGCCATCCAATATGCTTCATTTATAAACCTTTGCTCAATGAGCACCAATGATCAGTTTAGAATGATCAATCTAACTAAATCGTCCGTAACTCTTATTTAGAGTTCCAAATGACACGAATCCAATGCATTATGCTTTATGCCATGCATTATGCTTCATTTGCAATCCTTTGCTCAATAAGCACCAATGATCTGTTTAGAATGATCATTTTAACTAGCCGATCAAGTTGTCATGTCTGCACTAAATCGTCCGTAACTTTTGATTTATAGTTTAGAATGAAATGAATACAATGCCCACATAAATCTAGCTCAATTTTCTATAGTGTGACAAAAAGTAAGACCGAAATAGCTACGAGAAAGCCTCCAAGTAAATGAATCTTTCCTAAATTTTGTGATGCCATGCATTATGCTTCATTTATACGCCATTGCTCAGTGACCACCAGATCAGTTTAGAATGGTCATTTTAACTACCTGATCACTAAATTGTATTTAACTTTTGATTTATAGCTCAAAATGACATGAATCCATTGCCCACATTAAGCTAGCTCAATTTTCCATATCTGACAACTTTTGACACTGAAAGGGCTACGACAAAGCCTCTGAGTATTCCAATATACCCCAAATTGCATGATGCCATGCGTTATGCTTCATTTATAAGCCTTTCCTGAAGGGGCACCAATGATAAGTTTAGAATGATCACCATTACTGGCCGATCAAGTTTGTAACACCCCCGATCCTCAGTAAGGATTGGTTGGGTGAGCTGACCGGCAGTTGGATGAGCTCGCCGGCATCTGGGTGAGCTGGCCAGCAGCTGGGCGAGGTGGCCGGCAGCTGGGCGAGCTTGCCGGCAGCTGGGCGAGCTGGCCTGCAGTTGGGTGAGCTGGCCAGCAGTTGGACGAGCTGGTTGGTAGCTGGGCCAACTGGCCAAATAGCACTGCCTCGGGCAGTTGGTGCCGAACCGGTGCCCCGACCAGGCACAACTGTTCTACTGGAAATGTTGATTAGTCGAGCAAAAGCCATGACTGTTTGTGAAAACCGACCACAGGCCCTATAAATATGAGTCTTAGGGTCGGTACAAGGGACGGCTGATAGAGGAAAAATCCTAGAATTTTCCTAAGGCATTATCTGATAAGTGTTAGACCGAGTGAGGTAAAGATCGTGAACTTTGGATCGGGAGGCTGACACAGACGGTATGCGATTAAGGGCTAAGCGTGGTCGAGGTAAGTAATCCCTTACCCTTTCATGCTTGGATTCCTCTTTGCCGGTGGTTGGGAGATCAAGGGAATCCAAGGGGCCTTGTTGGGTAAACTTGGCCGAGTGGTCGGGATTGGGTGAAACCTTCCCGCCAGATAATTGTCCTGACCTCCCCTTAGACCGGATCGAGTCTTTCAAGGCGAATGTCGACTGGCCAAAGGATTGGGTGATTCCTACCAAGGCCGGTTGGTCGATCAGTTCTGCCCAAGACCGAACCAAGTGTGTCTTGGTCGAATGTTAACTTAAACTTAGAGAATTGACGGGTTTTGTATGAGTTGTATTCATTCATGGATTTTCTAAAGCTTTATCGTGTAATATTGGTTAATTCCACGATAATTATGCGGCTTTGGCCCTTTTTCAGGAAAAGATGGTGATCGTGGTAAGGATTTGGCTTGAGCGCAGGGCTGGTCGCCGGAGTATATGGGTGGTGTATTGGTCCGGGTAGTTAGGATCGTTTGAATGTGTAAGCCTTTGGGCAAACTATCATGTTGTAATGAATCTTGTTCTTACTTCAATAAAAATCCGGATCTATATTATGACTCTAATAATGACTCTAAAAATTCATGAATCTCCGAATAACTCGAATTTGGACTTACACTAAATAAAGCACCATAAAATATGGACCATAGACTCAGAATTCCTTGGTGAATCCGAAAGGGAACAACCTCTTTGGACCGGTAATCCGGGAAGGGTGTTTCAAAGTTGACATGTCCACACTTAATCGTCCGTGACTTTTGATTTAGAGTTCAAAATGACAGGAATCCAACGCTCATGTTAAGCTAGCTCAATATTTTGTGTTGTGACAAAATTTAAGACTGAAATAGCTTCAAAAAAGCCTCCAAGTAATCATATCTATCCCAAATTGGGTGATGCCCCATTATGCTTCATTTGTACGCTTTAACTCAATGAGTACAAATGATCAGTTTGAAATGATCATTTTAACTAGCTAATCAACTTGACATGTCCGCACTAAATCGTATTTAACTTTTCATTTAGAGCTCAAAATGACATGAATCAACCGCCCACGTTAACCTAGCTCAATGTTCCATATTGTGAAAACATTTGAGAATGAAAGAGCTACGACAAAGCTTCCAAGTAATCTAGTGTATTCTAAACTGCTTGATGCCATGCATTACACTTCATTTATAAGTCTTTACTCAAGGCGCACCAATGATCAGTATAGAATGATCATTTTAACTGCCCAATCAACTTGACATGTAAGCACTAAATCTTCTGTGACTTTGGATTTAGAGTTCAGAATGACACGAATCCAATACCCACGTTAATCTAGCTCCATTTTCTATATTATCACAACATTTGGGACTGAAAGAGCTACGACAAAGTTTCTAAGTGTATCCAAAACTACGTGATGCCATGCATTATGTTTCATTTATAAGTATTTACTCAAGGAGCATTAATGATCAGTTTAAAATGATCATTTTAACTGGCCGATCAACTTGAAATGTCCACATTAAATCATGTGTAACTTTTGATTTAGATTTTAGAATGACATGAAAAAAACGCCCATGTTAAGGTAGCTCAATTTTCTTTATTGTGACAAAAGTTAATACCATAATAGCTATGAAAAACCCTCCAAGTTATCGAATCTATCCCAAATTGTGTTATGCCATGCATAATGCTTCATTTCTAAACCATTGCTCAATGAGCACCAATGATGATCTTAGAAAGATGAATTTAACTGGTTGATGAACTTGACATTTATGCACTAAATCAACCCGTAACTTTTGATTTAAGGTTCTGAATGACACGAATCCAACGCCCACGTTAAGCTAGCTCAATTTTCTATATTGTGACATACCTTTACTCAATGAGCTCTAATGATCAGCTTAGAACGATCAGTTTAGAACGATCAATTTAACTTGCCGATCAACTTGACATGTCCGCACTAAGTCGTACGTAACTTTTAATTTAGAGTTCGGAATGACACGAATCCAACACTCAAGTTAAGGTAACTCAGTATTCTGTATTGTGACAAAATTTGAGACCAAAATAACTATGAAAAAGCCTCCAACATTTGTGATTGCTTGATGCCATGCATTATGCTTCATTTATACGCTTTTACTCAATGAGTACCAATGATAAGTTTAGAATGATCATTTTAGCTAGCTGATCAACTTGACATGTCCGCACTAAATTGTCTTTAACTTTTGATTTAGAGGTCAAAATGACATGTATCCAACGCCCACGTTAAGCTAGCTATATTTTCCATATTGTGACAATATTTAAGACTGAAAGAGATATGACAAATCCTCCTAGTAATTCAATGTATACCAAACTGCGTGATGCAATGCATTACGCTTCATTTATAACTCTTTACTCAATGAGCACCAATAATCACTTTAGAATGATCATTTTAACTGGCCGATAGACTTGACATGTACGCACTAAATTTTTGGTAACTTTTATTTTGAATTCAAAATGACACGACTCCAAAGCCCACATTAAACTTTGACAACATTTGACAACATTTTCTAAAATTTGACAACATTTGAGACAGAAATAGCTACCACAAAGTTTCCAAGTAATCCAATTGATCACAATCTGCATGATGCCATTCATTATGCTTCATTTATAAGCCTTTACTCAAGGAGCACCAACGATCAGTTTAGAATGATCATGTTAACTGGCCCACTAACTTGACATGTCCGCACTAAATCGTCTATACCTTTTGATTCAATGTTCAGAATGACACGAATCCAACGCCCATGATAAGCTAGCTCAATTTTCTATATTTGTGACAACATTTGAGACTGAAGAAGCTTTGAAAAAGCCGTCAAGTAATCCCATGTATCCCAAACTGTGTGGTGCAATGCATTACGCTTCATTTATAAGTCTTTACTCAATGAGTACCAATGATCAGTTTAGAATGATCATTTTAACTGGCTGATCAACTTGATATGTACGCACTAAATCGTTGATTTAGAGTTGAGAATGACACGAATCTAAAGCCCACGTTAAACTAGCTCAATTTTCTATATTTTGACAACATTTGAGAATGAAAGAGCTACTACAAATCCTTCAATTAATCCAATGTATCCCAAATTGTGTGATGCCATGCATTATTCTTCATTTATAAGCCTTTACTACAAGAGTACCAATGATCAGTATAGAATGATCAGTTTATAACAATCACTTTAACTTGCCGATCAACTTGACATGTCCACACTAAATCGTCCGTAACATTTGATTTAGAGTTCAGAGTGACACGAATCCCAAGCGCACATTAAGCTAGCTCAATTTTCCATATTGCGACAACATTTGAGATTGAAAGATCTACCACAACGGCTTCAAGTAATCCAATCAATCCTAAACTGCGTGATGCCATGCATTATACTTCATTTATATGCCTTTACTCAAGGAGCACAAATGATCAGCTTAGAACGATCAGTTTAGAGCGATCAATTTAACTGGCTGATCAACCTGACATGTCCTCACTAAATCGTCTGTAACTTTTAATTTAGAGTTCAGAATGACACGAATCAAACACTCACGTTAAGTAGCTCAATATTCTATATTGTGACAAAAAATTTAGACCTAAGTAGGTATGACAACGCCTCCAAGTAATCCAATCTATTCCAGGCTGGGTAATGCCATGCATTATGCTTCATTTGTAAACATTTGCTCAATGAGCACCAATGATCATTTTAGAATGATCAATTTAACTAGCTGAGAGACTTGACATGTCCACACTAAATCGTTTCTAACTTGTGATTTAGAAATTAGAATGACACGAATCCAACGTCCACGTTAATCTAGCTCAATTTTCTATATTTTGACAACATTTGAAACTAAAAGATCTACTACAAAGCCTTCAACTAATTCAGTGTATCCCAAACAGTGTGATGCCATGCATAATACTTCATTTATAAGCCTTTACTCAAGGAGCACCAATGATCAGTTTAGAAAGGTCATTTTAAATGGCCGATCAACTTGATATGTCCGCACTAAATTGTCCGTAACTTTTGATTTAGAGTTCAGAATGACACGAATCTAAGACCCACATTAAACTACCTTAATTTTCAATATTGTGACAAAGTTTAAGACCGAAATAGCTTTGATAGAGACTCCAAGTTATCCAATTTATCCCAAACTGTGTAATGCTCTGCATTATGTTACATTTGTAAACCTTTACTGAATGAGCACCAATGATCAATTTAACTAGCCGATAAACTTGACATGTCTGCAGTAAATCGTTTGTTCTTGTGATTTAGAGTTCAGAATGAAACGAATCCAACGCCCACGTTAAGCTAGCTCAATTTTCTATATTGTAACAAAATTTTAGACTGAAAGAGCTACGACAAAGCCACCAAGTAATCCAACATATCCAAAACTACGTGATGCCATGCATTATGCTTCATTTATAAGCCTTCACTCAAGGAGCACCAAAGATCAATTTAGAATATTGTTTTTAACTGGCCGATCGACTTGACATGTCCGCACATAATCGTCCATAACTTTTGATTTCGAGTTCAGAATGACACGAATCCAACACGCACGATAAGCTAGCCCAATTTATTATATTTTGACAACATTTGAGGCTGAAACAGCTATCACAAAGCCTTCAAGTAATCCACTCTATCCTAAACTTCGTGATGCCATGCCTAATGCTTCATTTATAAGTCTTTGCTCAATGACCACTAATGTTCAGTTTAGAATGATCGTTTTAACTAGCCGGTCAAATTGACATGTCTACACTAAATCGTCCGTAGCTTTTGATTTAGAGATCAAAATGACACGAAACCAATGCCCACGTTAAGCTATCTCAATTTTTTTATATCGTGACAACATTTGAGACTGCTTGATGCCATGCATTACGCTTCATTTGTAATCCTTTGCTCAACGAGCACCAATGATCAGTTTAGATTGATCCTTTTAACTGGACGATCAACATGACATTTCCGCACTAAATCGTCGGTAACTGGTTTTAGAGTTAAGAATGATTCGAATCCAACGCCCACATTAAGCTAGCTCAATTTAGAATGATCAGCTTAGAATGATCACTTTAACTGGCTGATCAACTTGACATGTCCGCAATAAATCGTCATAACTTTTGATTTAGAGTTTAGAATGACACGAATCCAATGCCCGCGTTAAGCTATTTCAATTTTCTATATTGTGTAAAAATTTATGAACCGAAAGAACTACGAAAAAGCCTCCAAGTAATCCAATATTTCCCAAAATGCGTGATGCTATTCATTATGCTTTATTTGTAAAACTTTGCTCAATGAGCACCAATATATAGTTAAGAATGATCTATTTATCTAGCACATAAACTTGACATGTCCGCACTAAATCATCCGTAACTTTTGATTTAGAATTCAGAATGACATGAATCCAACGTCCAACTTTCTATAATGGGACAACATTTGAAATTGAAAGAGCTTTGACAAAGCCTCCAAGTAATCCAATGTATCCCAAACTACGTGATGCCATGCATTATGCTTCATTTATAGGCCTTTACTCAAGTAGCACCAATTATCAGTTTAGAATGATCATTTTAACAGGGTCATCAACTTGACATGTCCACACCAAATCGTCCATAACTTTTGATTAAGAGTTTAGAATGACAGGAATCCAACGCCCACGTTAAGCTAGCTCAATGTTTTATATTGTGACAACATTTGAGACTGAAATAGCTACCACAAAGCCTACAAGTAATCCAATCTAACCCAAATGCGTGATGCCGTGCATTATGCCTCATTTATAAGCCTTTACTTGAGCAGCACTAATGATCAGTTGAGAATGATCATTTTAACTAGCAGATCAAGTTGTCATGTCCGCACTAAATCGTCTGTAACTTTTCATTTAGAGTTCAGAGTGACATGAATTCAACGCCCAAATAAAGCTAGCTCAATTTTCTATATTGTTACAAAAATTAAGACCGAAATAGCTACATCAAAGCCTCCAAGTAATTGAATCTATCCTAAACTGCATGATGCCATGCATTATGCTTCATTTATACGCCATTGTTCAATGACCACCAATGATCATATAGAATGATCATTTTAACTAGCTGATCAACTTGACATGTCCACAATAAATCATCTTTAACTTTTCATTTAGAGCTCAAAATGATATGAATCAACCGCCCACGTTAAGCTAGCTCAATGTTCCATAATGTGACAACATTTGAGAGTGAAAGAGCTACGACAAAGTTTCCAAGTAATACAATGTATCCAAAACTGCGTGATGCCATGCATTACGCTTCATATATAAGTTTTTACTCAAGGATAACAAATGATCAGTTTAGAGTGATCATTTTAACTGCCCGATCAACTTGACATGTACGCATTAAATCTTCCGTGATATTTTATTTAGAGTTCAGAATGACACGAATCAAACGCCCACGTTAAGCTTGCTCAATTTTCTCTATTATAACAACATTTAAGACTGAAAGAGCTAACAAAAAGCATCCAAGTAATCCAATTTATCACAAAACTGCATGATGCCATGCATTTTGCTTCATTTATAAGCCATTATCAAGGAGCAACAATGATCAGTTTAAAATGATCATTTTGACTGGCCGATTAACTTGACATGTCCGCACTAAATTGTCTATAACTTTTGATTTAGAGTTAAGAATGATATGAATCGAACGCCCATGACAAGGTAGCTCAATATTGTGACAACATTTGAGATTGAAAAAGCTACCACAAAGCCGTCAAGTAATCCAAGTATCCCAAACTGCATGATGACATGCATTATGCTTCATTTATAAGCCTTTTCTAAAGGAGCACCCATGATCAGTTTAGAATGATCATTTTAACTGACCAATCAACTTGACATATTCATACTAAATCGTTCGTAACTTTTGATTTAGAGTTCACAATGACACGAATACAACGCCCATGTTAAGCTAGGTCAAGTTTCTATATTGTGACAAAATTTAACACCAAAATAGTTACGACAAAGTCTCCAACTAATCGAATCTTTCCCAAACTGCTTCAAGACATGCATTATGCTTCATTTGCAATCCTTTGCTTAATGAGCACCGATGATCAGATTAGAATGATAATTTGAACTACCTGATCAAGTTGTCATGTCCGCACTAAATCGTCTGTAACTTTTTATTTAGAGTTCAGAGTAACATTAATCCAACAACCAAATAAAGCTAGCTCAATTTTCTATATTGTGACAAAAAGTAAGACCAATATAGCTATGACAAAGCCGCCAAGTAATCGAACCTATCTTAAACTGCGTGATGCCATGCATTATGCTTCATTTATACGCCAGTGCTCAATGACCACCAATGATCAGTTTAGAATGATCATTTTAACTAACTGGTCAACTTGACATATCCACACTATATTGTCTTTAACTTTCGATTTAGAGCTCAAAATGACATGAATCCAATGCCGACGTTAAGCTAGCTCAATTTTCCACATTGTTACAACCTTTGAGACTAAAAGGGCTACGAAAAAGCCTCTAAGTATTCCAATATACCCCAAACTGTGTGATGCCATGCATTATGCTTCATTTATAAGCCTTCCCTGAAGGGTCACCAATGATCAGTTTTGAATGATCACCCTAACTGGCCGATCAAGTTGACTTGTCTGCATTAAATCGTCCGTAACTTTTGATTTAGAGTTCATGATGACACGAATCCAATGCTCACGTTAATCTAGCTCAATATTTTGTATTGTAACAAAATTTAATACCACAATAGTTACGAAAAACCATCCAAATAATCGAATCTTTCGCAAATTGCGTGGTGCCCCCATTATGCTTCATTTATACGCTTTAACTCAATGAGTACCAATGATCAGTTTATAATGATCATTTTAACTAGATGATTAACTTGAAGTCCGCACTAAATCGTATTTAACTTTTCATTCAGAGCTCAAAATGTAATGAATCAACCGCCCACGTTAAGCTAGCCAATTTTCTATATTGTGACAAAACTTAGGACCAAAATAGCTACGTCAAGGCCGCCAAGTAATCGAATCTATCCTAAACTGCGTGATGCCATGCATTATGCAACTTTTATATGCCATTGTTCAATGACCACCAATGATCAGTTTATAATGATCACCAATGATCAGTTTATAATGATCATTTTTAACTACCGGATAAACTTGACATATCCACACTAAATTGTCTTTAACTTTTGATTTAGAGCTCAAAATGACATGAATCCAACGTTCACGTTAAGCTAGCTCAATTTTCCATACTGTGACAACCTTTGAGATGAAAGGGCTACGACAAAGCCTCTAAGTATTCCAATATACCCCAAACTGCATGATGCCATGCAATATGCATCATTTAAAAGCCTTTCTTGAAGGGGCACCATTGATTAATTTAGAATGATCACCTTAACCGGCCGATCAAGTTGACATGTCCGCACTAAATCGTCCGTAACATTTGATTGAGAGTTCCGAAAGACACGAATACAATGCCCATGTTAAGCTAGCTCAATAATTTGTATTGCAACAAACTTTAAGACCAAAATAGCTATGAAATAGCCTCCAAGTAATCCAATATATCCCAAATTGTGTGATGCCCCATTATGCTTCATTTATACGCTTTAAGTCAATGCGTACCAGTGATAAGTTTAAAATGATTATTTTAACTAGCTGATCAACATGACGTGTCCACACTAAATTGTCTTTAACTTTTCATTTAGAGCTCAAAATGATATGAATCACTTTTCATTTACAGCTCAAAATGATATGAATCAACCGCCCACGTTAAGCTAGCTCAATGCTCCATAATGTGACAATATTTGAGAGTGAAAGAGTTACGACAAAGTTTCCAAGTAATACATTGTATCCAAAACTGTGTGATGCCATGCATTACGCTTCATTTATAAGTTTTTACTCAAGGAGAACCAATGATCAGTTTAGAGTGATCATTTTAACTGCCTGATCAACTTGACATGTATGCACTAAATCATCTGTGACATCTTATTTAGAGTTCAGAATGACACGAATCAAATGCCCACGTTAAGGTAGCTCAATTTTCTTTATTATAACAACATTTAAGACTGAAAGATGTAACACAAAGCCTCCAAGTAATCCAATTTATCACAAAACTGCATGATGCCATGCGTTTTGCTTCATTTATAAGCCATTACTCAATGAGCAACAGTGATCAGTTTAAAGTGATCATTTTGACTGGCCGATTAACTTGACATGTCGGCACTAAATCGACTATAACTTTTGATTTAGAGTTCAGAATGACACGAATCCAACACCTATGACAAGCTAGCTCAATTTTCTATATTGTGACAACATTTGAGACTGAAAAGCTATCACAAAGCCTTCAAGTAATCCAAGTATCTCAAACTGCATGATGACATGCATTGTGCTTCATTTATAAGCGTTTTCTAAAGGAGCACCCATGATCAGTTTAGAATGATCATTTTAACTGACCAATCAACTTGACATATTCACACTTAATCGTCCGTAACTTTCTATTTAGAGTTCACAGTGATACGAATACAACACCCATGTTAAGCTAGGTGAATTTTCTATATTGTGACAAAATTTAGCACCAAAATAGCTACGACAAAGTCTCCAAGTAATCGAGTATTTCCCAAACTGCTTCATGACATGTATTATGCTTCATTTGGAATCCTTTTCTTAATGAGCACCGATGATCAGTTTAGAATGATAATTTTAACTAGCCGATCAAGTTGTCACGTCCGCACTCAATTGTATGTAATTTTTTATTTAGAGTTCAGAGTAACATGAATCCAACACCCAAATAAAACTAGCTCGATTTTCTATATTGTGATAAAAATTAAGAGCAAAATAGCTATGACAAAGCCTCCAAGTAATTGAACCTATCCGAAACTGGCAGATCAAGTTTACTTGTCCACATTAAATCGTTCTTAACTTTTGATTTGGAGTTCAGAATGACACGAATCCAACACACACATTAAGCTAGCTCAATATTTTGTATTGTTACAAAATTTAAGACCGCAATAGCTACGAAAAAGCATCCAAGTAATGCAATCTTTCCCAAATTGCGTGCTGCCCCATTATGCTTCATTTATACGCTTTAACTCCATGAGCACCAATGATCAGTTTAGAATGAGCATTTTAACTAGTTGATCAACTTGACGTCCGCACTAAATCGTATTTAACTTTTCATTTGGAGCTCAAAATGTAATGAATTTACCGCCCACATTAAGGTAGCTCAATGTTCCATATTGTGATAACATTTGAGAGTGAAAGAGCTGCGACAAAGCTTCCAAGTAATACAATGTATCCATAACTTCGTGATGCCATGCATTATGCTTCATTTATAACTCTTTACTCAAGGTGTACCAATGATCAGTTTAGAATAATCATTTTGACTGCCTGATCAACTGTACATGTGCGCACTAAATCGTTAGTAACTTCTGATTTAGAGTTCAGAATGACACAAATCCAATGCTAACGTTAAGCTAGCTCAATTGTCTATATTATGACAACATTTGAGACTGAAAGAGCTACCACAAAGTTTCCACGTAATCCAGTTTATCACAAACCACATGATGCCATGCATTATGCTTCATTATAAGCATTTACTCAAGGAGCACCAATGATCAGTTTAGAATGATCATTTTAATTGGCCGATTAACTTGACATGTCTGCACTAAATCGTTTGTAACTTTGGATTTAGAGTTCAAAATGACACGAATCCAACGCCCATGATAAGTTAGCTCAATTTCTTATATTGTGACAACATTTGAGATAGAAAGAGCTTCCACAAAGCGTTCAAGTAATCCAAGTATCCCAGAACTGCATGATTGCATGCATTATGCTTCATTTATAAGCATTTTCTAAAGGAGCACCAATGACAAGTTTAGAATGATCATTTTAACTGACCGATCAACTTGACATATTCGCACTAAATCGTCCGTAACTTTTGATTTAGAGTTCAGAATGACACGAATACAACGCCCATGTTAAGCTCGCTCAATTTCTATATTGTCACAAAATATAAGACCAAAATAGATACGACAAATCCTCCAAGTAATCGAATCTTTCCCAAACTGCTTTATGCCATGCATTATGCATCATTTGCAATCCTTTGCTCAATGAGCACCAGTGATCAGTTTAGAATGATCATTTTAACTAGCCGATCAAGTTGTCATGTCCGCACTAAATCGTCCGTAACTTTTAATTTAGAGTTTAGAGTGACGTGAATCCAACGGCCAAATAAAACTAGCTCAATTTTCTATATTGTGACAAAAATTAAGACCTAAATAGCAATACGAAAGCCTCCAAGTAGTCGAATCTATCATAAAATGTGTGATATCATGCATTATGCTTCGTTTATAATCTCTTACTAAAATAGCACTAATGATCAGTTTAGAATGATCATTTTAATTGGCAAATCAACTTGATATATCTGCACTAAATTGTCCGTAACTTTTGATTTATAGCTCTAAATAACATGAATCCAACACCCACATTAACCTAAATCAATTTTCCATATTGTGACAACATTTGAGATTTAAAGAGTTATGACAAAGTTTCCAACTAATCCAATGTATCCCAAACTTCGCGATGTCATGCATTATGCTTCATTTATAAGTATTTACTCAATAAGCACAAGTGATTAGTTTATAATGATAATTTTAACTTTACAATCAAGTTGACATATAGGCACTAAATCATACGTAACTTTTGATTTAGAGTTCGGAATGACACGAATCCAACACCCATGATAAGCTAGCTCCATTTTCTATATCGTGACAACATTTGAGACTGAAATAGGTACCACAAAGCCTTCAAGTAATCCAAATATCCCAAACTCCATGATGGCATGCATTGTGCTTCATTTTTTAACCTTCTCTAAACGAGCACCAATAATCAGTTTAGAATGATCATTTTAACTGACCAATCAACTTGACATATGCGCATTACATCGTTCGAACTTTTGATGTAGAGTTCAAAATCGTACAAAGACAATGACCATGTTAGGCTAGCTCAATTGTTTGTATTGTGACAAGATTTAAGATCAAAATAGCTACGACAAAGCTTCTAAGTAATCGAATCTTTCCCAAACTGCTTTATCCCATGCATTATGCTTCATTTGCAATCCTTTGCTGATTCAGCACAAATGATCAATTTAGAATGATCATTTTACCTAGCCGATCAAGTTGTCACGTCCGCACTAAATCGTCCGTAACTTTTGATTTAGAGTTCAGAGTGACATGAATCCAACGTCTAAATAAATCTAGCTCAGTTTTCTATATTGTTACAAAAATTAAGACCGAAACAGCCACGACAAAGCATCCAAGTAATTGAATATATCCTAAACTGTGTGATGCCATGAATTATGCTTCATTTATATGCCATTGCTCAATGACAACAAATTATCAGTTTAGAATGATCATTTTAACTACCTGATCAACTTGAGTTATCCACACTAAATTGTATTTAGCTTTCGATTTAGCGCTCAAAATGACATGAATCCAACGCCGACGTTAAACTATCTAATTTTCCATATTGTGACAACCTCTGAGACTGAAAGGTCTATGAAAAAGTCTCTAAATATTCCAATATACCCCCAAACTGCATGATGCCATGCATTATGCTTCATTTATAAGCCTTTCCTGAAGGGGCACCAATGATCACTTTAGAATGATCACCTTAACTGGCCGATCAAGTTGACATGTTTGCACTAAATCGTTCGGAACTTTTGATTGAGAGTTCCGAATGATACGAATCCAATGCTCACGTTAAGCTATCTCAATGTTTTGTATTGTGACAGAATTTAAGACCAAAATAGCTAAAAAAGCCGCCAAGTAATCCAATCTATCTCAAATTGTGTGATGCCCCATTATGCTTCATTTATATGCTTTAACTTAGTGAGTACCAATGATCAGTTTATAATGATCATTTTAACTATCTGATCAACTTGACATGTCCACACTAAATCGTATTTAACTTTTCATTTAGAGCTCAAAATGACATGAATCAACCGCACACGTTAAGCTAGCTCAATGTTTCATATTGCGACAACATTTGAGAGTGAAAGAGCTACGACAACATTTCCAAGTAATACAATATATCCAAACCTGCGTGATGCCATGCATTACGCTTCATTTATAACTCTTTAGTCAAGGAGCACCAATGATCAATTTAGAATGATAATTTTAACTGTCCGATCAACTTGACATGTACGCACCAAATCGTCCGTGACTTTTGATTTAGAGTTCATAACGACACGACTCCAACGCCCACGTTAATCTACCTCAATTTTCTATATTATGACAACATTTGAGACTGAAAGAGCAACCAAAAAGTTTCCAAGTAATCCAATTTATCACAAACTGCATGATGCCATGTATTATGCTTCATTTATAAGCGTTTACTCAATAAGCACCAATGATCAGTTTAGAATGATCATTTTAACTTGCCCATTAACTTGACATGTTTGCACTATATCGTCTATAACTTTTGATTTAGAGTTCAAAGTGACACGAATCCAATGCCCATGATAATCTACCTTAATTTCCTTGTGACAACATTTGAGACTAAAAGAGCTACCACAAAGCCGTCAAGTAATCCAAGTATCTTAAACTGCATGATGACATGCATTATGCTTCATTTATAAGCCTTTTCTAAAGGAGCACCAATGACCAGTTTAGAATGATCATTTTAACTAACCGATCAACTTCACATACTCGCACTAAATCGTCCCTAACTTTTGATTTAGAGATCAGAATGACACGAATACAACGCCCATGTTAAGCTGGCTCAATTTTATATTTTGTGACAAAATTTTAGACCAAACTACATACAACAAAGCCTCAAGTAATCGAATCTTTCCCAAAATGCTTTATGCCATACATTATGCTTCATTTGCAATCCTTTGCTTAATGAGCACCAATAATCAGTTTAGAATGATCATTTTAACTAGCCGATCAAGTTGTCATGTCCGCACTAAATTGTCTGTAACTTTTGATTTATAGTTAAGAATGAAATGAATACAACGCCCAAATAAAGCTAGCTCAATTTTCTATATTGTGACAAAAACTAAGACCAAAATAGCTGCGACAAAGCCTTCACGTATCCGAATCTATCCTAAACTGTGTGATGCCATGCATTATGCTTTATTTATAAGTCATCGCTCAATGACCACCAATGATTAGTTTAGAATGATCATTTTAACTACCTGATCAACTTGACATGTCCACAGTAAATTGTATTTAACTTTCGTTTTAGAGCTCAGAATGACATAAATCCAATGCCCATGTTAAGCTAGCTCAATTTTCCATATTCTGACAACCTTTGAGACTGAAAGGTCTATGAAAAAGTCTCTAAGTATTCCAATATACCCCAAAGTGCATCATGCCATGCGTTATGCTTCATTTATAAGCCTTTCCTGAAGGGGCACCAATGATAAGTTTAGAATGATCACCTTATATGGCCGATCAAGTTGACATGTCCGCACTAAATCGTCCGTAACTTTTGATTTAGAGTTCAGAATGACACGAATCCAATGCTCACGTTAAGATAGCTCAATATTTGTGGTGTGACAAAATTTAAGACAGAAATAGCTTCAAAAAAGGCTCCAAGTAATCATATCTATCCCAAATTGCGTGATGCCCTATTATGCTTCATTTCTATGCTTTAACTCAACGAGTACCAATGATCAGTTTAGAATGATCATTTTAACTAGCTAATCAACTTGACATGTCCGCACTAAATCGTCTTTAACTTTTTCATTTAGAGCTCAAAATGACATGAATCAACCACCCACATTAACCTAGCTCAATGTTCCATATTGTGACAACATTCGAGAGTGAAAGAGCTGTGGAAAAGCTTCCAAGTAATATTGTCTATCCAAAACTGCGTGATGCCATGCATTATGCTTCATTTATAAGTCTTTACTCAAGGAGTACCAATGATCAGTATAGAATGCTCATTTTAACTGCCCGATCAACTTCATATGTACGCACTAAATCGTCCGTGACTTTTGATTTAGAGTTCAGAATGACACGAATCCAATGCCCACGTTAAGCTAGCTCCGTTTTCTATATTATCCCAACATTTGAGACTGAAAGAGCTACGAAAAAGTTTTAAGTGTATCCAAACTGCATGATGCCATGCATTACGCTTCATTTATAAGTATTTACTCAAGGAGCAGTAATGATCAGTTTAGAATGATCATTTTAACTCGCCGATAAACTTGACATTTCCGCATTAAATCATGTGTAAGTTTTGATTCGGAGTTTGTAATGACACCAAAAAAGCCCATGTTAAGGTAGCTTAATTTTCTATATTGTGACAAAATTTAAGACAAAAATAGCTACGATAAAGCCTCCAAGTTATGGAATATATCCCAAACTGTGTTATGCCATGCGTAATGCTTCATTTCTAAACCTTTGCTCAATGAGCACCAATGATGATATTAGAAAGAAGAATTTAACTGGTTGATCAACTTGACATGTATGCACTAAATCAACCCGTAACTTTTTATTTAAGGTTCAGAATGACACGAATCCAATGCCCACATTAAGCTAGCTCATTTTTCTATATTGTGACATACCTTTCTTAGTGAGCTCTAATGATCAGCTTAGAACGATCAGTTTAGAACGATCAATTTAACTTGCTGATCAACTTGTCATGTCCGCACGAAGTCGTCCGTGAATTTTGATTTCGAGTTCAGAATGACACGAATCCAACGCTCAAGTTAAGGTAGCTCAATATTCTATATTTTGATAAAATTTAAAACCCAGATAACTATGACAAAGCCTCCAACATTTGAAACTGCGTGATGCCATCCATTATGCTTCCTTTATATGCTTTTACTCAATGTGTACCAATGATAAGTTTAGAACGATCATTTTAGCTAGCTGATAAACTTGACATGTCCGCACTAAATAGTTTTTAACTTTTGATTTGGAGCTCAAAGTGACAAGAATCCAACACCCACGTTAAGCTAGCTACATTTTCCATATTGTGACAACATTTAAGACTGAAAGAGATTTGACAAAGCCTCCAAGTAATTCAATGTATACCAAACTGCGTGATGCAATGCATTACGCTTCATTTATAAGTCTTTAATGAATGAGCACCAATGATCACTTTAGAATGATCATTTAAACTGGTCGATGAACTAGACATGTACGCACTAAATTATTCTGTAGGTCGTCCATGGCAATTTGACAAAGAAGCATTACACAATGGATGCACCAATCACTATACCTTCATGCACAATAACAAGAAACATAGCTCAGCACCTTTAACTCTGCAGGAAGTGCATGAGATGCAACTAACTATGTCTAAAGGGCAAAACTAAATAAAGCTAACCTTTATGTAACACCTGCCACTATTTTCAAATATCTTGATTATGAAGAACAGGTGCTACTAATGATCTTTAAAAAAGTGTTGTTTTCAAGACAAGAAAAGGAGGAACTCCGTACTGCTGTTATAGAGCTTCTTGAGAAATTCAATGATGTTTTTCAATAAGAGATACCACCAGGATTGCCATCTGTAAGAGGAATTGAGCATGAAATTGATCTTGTTACTGGATCAGCTTGCCAAACCGAGCTGCCTAGAGTAAATCCAGAAGAAGCAAAGGAGTTGGAAAGACAAGTAGAAGACTTAATGTCTAAGGGCTATATCCGAGAAAGTCTAATCCCATGTGCTGTTCCTGTTCTTCTAGTGCCTAAGAACGATGGAATTTGGAGAATGTGTGTTGATTGTAGAGCAATCAACAATATCACTGTCAAATACCGACATCCAATTCCCAGACTTGATGACATGGTAGATGAACTCAATGAAGCAACTATCTGCTCAAAAATTGATCTAAGAAGTGGATGTCATCAGATTAGAATGAAAGAAGGTGATGAACGGAAGACAGAGTTTAAAACAAAACAAGGGTTGTATGAATGGCTAGTCATGCCATTTGGACTCACAAACCCTCCAAGTACATTCATGAGACTCATGAACCACGTCCTTAGAGCATTTATCAGTAATTATGTAGTGGTTTATTTTGATGACATTCTAATCTATAGCTCTAATCTTGAAGATCACTTACGACAACTTGAGCAGGTACTTGAAACGCTTAAGGCTGAAAACCTTTATGCTAACCTTAAGAAATGTACTTTCTGTACTGATCAAGTTGTATTCCTAGAATTTGTTGTAAGTTCTCAAGGCGTAAAGGCCAATGGAGAAAAGATCAAATCAATTCAGGATTGGCCAACCCCAACAATAATCGGACATGTGCGGAGTTTCCATGGATTGACTAGTTTGTATATAAGATTTTTCAAGGACTTTAGTACTGTTGCTACACCCCTGACTTCAGTAACTAAGAAGAATGTGGAGGACCAGCACAAGTGAAGGCATTCAACAAGCTGAAAGATAGCCTCACACATGCGCCTATTTTGGTACTTCCTAATTTTGATAAAGCCTTTGAAATTGAATATGATGCTTCTGGACCAGGTATAGGAGCTGCCCTAATGCAAGGAGGGAAACCAGTGGCTTACTTCAGTGAGAAACTTACTGGAGCTTCACTTAACTATCCCACATATGATAAAGAGCTCTATGCTTTGGTAAGATCTCTTGAAACTTAGCAACAATACCTACTGTCAAAGGAGTTTGTTATTCATACAGATCATGAGAGACTCAAGCACTTAATAGGACAAACTAAGCTTAACAAGAGGCATGCATAGTGGCTTGAGTTTGTGGAGACTTTTCCCAATGTGATCAAATATAAGAAAGGTAAAGATAACGTTGTGGCTGATGCTTTATCAAGGAGACATGCTCTCATCAGCACAATGGAAGCTAAGATTATGGGATTTGAACACATCAAGGCAATGTATGAGACTGATCCAGATTTTCAAGAAATATTTAAGGAGACCACCTAGGCTGCATCTGGTATCTTTTATCAACAAGATGGATTTTTGTTTGAGGAAAAACGTCTTTGTTTTCCTCAGGGATCAATGAGAGAACTATTGATTGGAGAAGCTCATGGAGGAAGACTCATGGGACATTTTGGCCAAGATAAGACATTCAGTGTACTTATGGAACATTTCTACTGGCCACATCTAAAACGAGATGTTGAAAGATTCTGCGCTAAGTGCATCACTTGCTTGAAAGCAAAATCTAGGTCACACCCCTATGGTTTTTATATGCCTTTGCCAATTCCTAACCTACCTTGGGTACATATCTCTATGGACTTTGTCTTACGACTGCAGAAGATCAACCACGAGGACTCTATCTTTGTAGTTGTAGACAGGTTCTCAAAGATAGCTCATTTTATACCATGTAACAAGACTAATGATGCTATACAAATAGCTGTTCTTTTTTATAAGAAGTAGTGCGCCTACATGGAGTTCCCAGAACAATCGTTTTAGATCGTGACACCAAATTTGTAAGCCATTTCTGGAAGACCTTACAGAAAACGTTGGGAACTAAGATGCTCTTCTTAAGTACTTGCCACCTACAGATCGATAGTCAAACAGAGGTAGTAAACCGAACTCTTTCAACATTGTTAAGAGCCACGGTCAGTAAGAATCTAAAAAACTGGTTTCCTACATTGAGTTTACTTATATTCATGCTAAACATTCATCAACTAAACTTTCTCCTTTTGAAGTGGTTTATGGATTTTATACCTTTACCTCAGTAGATCTTACACCTTTACCTCCAGATGTTATGTCTAGTGAAGGAGAAACCAGGGCAGATTATGTTAAGAAGATTGATCAAAATGTCAAGGACAACTTGGAAAAGAGAACCGATCAGTACAAAAGAAATGCAAATAAACACCAAAAAGGAAATCCAAACTTACCCCAAGAGGAGATGGTTTTTTTCGTGTTTTAGAGAAGATCAACAACAATACCTACAAGCTTGACCTGCCAAGTGAGATGACCAAATCTCCTACTTTTAATATTACTGATCTTGCTCCTTTTCATGCAGATGTAGCTGTTCTGAGAACATAACCTTTTCAAGAGGGAGGAGATGATGAGGAAATCAATACCAGCTCACTATAATTTGAGGAAATCAATACCAGCTCACTAGAAGTTGAGGAAGACCCCATCAATATACCTATTATGAGACAAGCTCCAAGAACATCAGGCACAAGAAATCTTAGTAAGATATTCAACAAGTCTGTGGAGAGTCTCATAACAATCATAGAAGATGGAGGATCCCATGAAGCTGAACTTACTAAAGAATTATAAGAAGGAGACTATGAACAACTAAAGACTACAACAATTTCACTCTTTCCAGTTTTACAAGGCTTCAGAGATACAACCTTGTTCATCGTTGCTAAACAAACTTAAGAAGACATTATAAGGAGCAACAAGAGAGCAAGGTGCGTATTTAAAATTCCTATCTTTCAATTAACAAGTTTATTTGGTTGCTTTTCAGGAATGTGACTGTTAAGTTTAAAAGTCTTTTATTTTTTATTAGGTCCTAATGTCTTGTTGTTATTTTCCCTTTATTCCTTCCATTATAATGTTTTTCAGCCCTAGAAGGCATCTACTGCTGGAATAGTATATAAAGTCCCTTCTCATCATGTAATTACTTAAGTTTTATGAAATAAAAACCTAGTTTTTCTTCTTTTGAAAGGAGCTCACGCCTCAATCCTTCTTGTGTGAGAATCCTTGAAGCTTGAGTGCTCTAAACTTATCACAGAACTTCCATTATCTATGTGGCATCTCTCGATCACATCTCTACTCAATCCTCACTTAGATCCCTCCAGAAAGTGCTCTACAGCCAGCTGAAGGATCACCATCAATCTGGTCAACAACCCATCACTCCTGAGTCTCTAGAAAGTGTCGTACCACTAGCTAGGGCCTCTCCAGCAATTCCCCTTGCTCAAACAAGCCTCTTGTTCCTGCATCATCGTTGGGTTCATGTTATTTTGAGCTCTAAATAAAATAATAAAGACGATTTAGTGCGGAAATGTCAAGTTGATCAGCTAATTAAAACGATCATTCTAAACTGATCATTGGTGCTCATTTAGCAAAGGTTTACAAATGATGCATAATGCATGGCATCACACAGTTTGGGAGAGATTGGAATACTTGGAGGCTTTGTTGTAGCTATTTCGGTTTTAAATTTTGTCACAATATAGAATATTGAGGTTGCTTAACGTGGGCGTTGGATTCATGTTATTCTGAACACAAAATCATCATTGGACGATTTAGTGCGGACATGTGAAGTTTATTAGCCAGTTAAAGTGATCTTTCTAAATCGATAATTCCAGACTGATCATTAGTGCTCCTTGAGTAAAGGCTTATAAATGAAGCATAATGTTTGGCAGCACGCAGTTTAGGATATATTGGATTACTTGATGGCGTTGTGCTAGCTCTTTCAGTCTCAAATGTTGGCATGATACAGAAAATTGAGCCAGGTTAACGTGGGCATTGGACTCGTGTCATTTTAAACTCTAAATCAAAAGTTACCGACGATTTAGTGCATACATGTCAAGTTGATCGGCCAATTAAAATGATCATTCTTAACTCATCATTGGTGCTCCCTTGAGTAAAGGCTTATAACTGAAGCATAATGCATGACATCACGCAGTTTGGGATATATTAGATTACTTGGAGGCTTTGTCGTAACTATCTTGGTCTTAAATTTTGTCACAATATAAAAAAATTGAGCTACATTAATGTCGGCATAGGATTCAAGAACATTATGAACTCTAAATCAAACTTTATGGACGATTTAGTGCGGACATGTCAAGTTTATCGGCTAGTTAAATTGATCATTCTAAACTGATCATTAGTGCTCACTGAGAAAAGGTTTACAAATGAAGGCATAATGCATGGCATCACGCAGTCTAGGATAGATTGGATTAATTGGAGGCTTTTTCGTAGCTATTCGGTCTTAAATTTTGTCACTACATAGAAAATTAAGCTAGCTTAACATGAGCGTTAGATTTAGTGCGGACATGTCAAGTTAATCTACTAGTTAAAATGATCATTCTAAACTGGTCATTGGTGCTCATTGAGCAATGGTTTACAAATTATGAAAAATACATGGCTTCACCCAGTTTTGGATTGATTGGATTACTTGGAGGCCTTTTTTGTAGCTATTTCGGTCTTAAATTTTATCACAACATAGAACATTGAGCTAGCTTAACGTGGGCATTGGATTCGTGTCATTCTGAAATCTAAATCAAAAGTTACAGATGATTTAGTGTGGATATGTCAAGTTTATCAGTTAGTTAAATTGATCATTCTAAACTGATCATTGGTGCTCATTGAGCAAAGCTTTACAAATTAAACATAATACATGGCTTCACCCATTTTTCGATTGATTGGATTACTTGGAGACATTTTCGTAGCTATTTCGGTCTTAAATTTTATCACAATACAGAAAATTGAGCTAGCTTAACACGGGCATTGGATTCGTGTCATTCAGAACTCTAAATCAAAAGTTACGAATGATTTAGTGTGGATATATCAAGTTTATCGGCTAGTTAAATTGATCATTCTAAACTGATCAGTGGTGCTCATTGAGCAAAGCTTTACAAAAGAAGCATAATGAATGGTATCACGTAGTTTGGGATAGATTCGATTAGTTGGAGGCTTTATCATAGCTCTTTCAGTCTCAAATAATGTCACAATACTTAAAATTGAACTAGATTAATGTGGGTGATCAATTCATGTCATTTATAGCTATTTCGGTCTTAAATTTTGCCATATTATAGAAAATTGAGCTAGCTTAACGTAGGGGTTGGATTTGTGTCATTCGGAGCTCTAAATCAAAAATTACAAACAATTTGGTGGGGACAAGTCAAATTGATCGGCTAGTTAAAATGATCATTCTAAACTAATCACTGGTGCTCCTTGAATAAATGCTTATAAATTAAGCATAATGCATGTCATCACAAAGTTTGGGATACATTGGATTACTTGGAGGCTTTGTCGTAGCTCTTTCAATCTCAAATGTTGTCACAATATAGAAATTGAGCTAGCTTAACGTGGGCGTTGGATTCATGTCATTTTGAACTCTAAATCAAAAGTTAGGGAAAATTTACTGCAGACATGTAAAGTTGATCGGCCTGTTAAAATGATCATTCTAAACTAATCATTGGTGCTCTTTAATTAAATGCTTGTAAATGAAGCATAATGAATGACATTACATAATTTGGAATACATTGGATTACTAGTTGGCGTTGGAGTAATTTGGAATACATTGGATTACTAGTTGGCGTTGGAGTAAATGAAGCATAATGAATTCACGGGGGCGTTGGAGTAATGTCATTTTAAGCTCTAAATCAATAGTTGAAGACAACTTAGAGTGGACATGTCAAATTGATAAGGTAGTTAAAATGATCATTCTAAACTGATTATTGGTGCTCATTGAGTAAAGGCTTATAAATGAAGTATAATGCATGGGATCGTGCAATTGGGAAAATTGGATTACTTGGAGGTTTTTTCGAGCTCTTTACGTCTCAAATGTTGTCACAATAAGGAAAACTTAGCTAGCTTACGTGGGCGTTGGAGTCATGTCATTCTGAATTCTTAATCAAATGTTAATAACGATTTAGTGCGGACATGTCAAGTTGATAGGCCATTTAAAATGACCATTCTAAACTGATCGTTGGTACTCCTTAAGTAAAGGCTTATAAATGAAGTATAATGCATGGCATCACGCAGATTGGGATAAATTGGATTACTTGGAGGTTTTTTTCTTTCTCTTTCAGCCTCAAATGTTTCCAAAATATGGAAAATTGAGCTAGCTTAACGTTAGCGTTGTACTCATATCATTTCGAACTCTAAATCAAAAGTTACATACAATTTAGTGCAGACATGTCAAGTTGATCGACCAGTAAAAATGATCATTCTAAACTGATCATTGGTGCTCCTTGAGTAAAGACTTATACATGAAATATAATACATGACATGTAGTTTGGGATATATTGGATTACGTGCATGCTTTCTCAAAACTCTTTCAGTGTCAAATGTTGTCAAAATACGGAAAATTAAGCTAGCTTAGCGTGGGCGTTTGACTCATGTCATTTTGAGCTCTAAATCGAAACTTACAGACAACTTAGTGGGGTCATGTTAAATTGATCGGCCAGTTAAAATGATCATTCTAAACTAATCATTTGTGCTCCTTTAGTAAAGGCTTATAACTGAAGCATAATGCATGGCATCACGCACTTTGGGATACTTTGAATTACCTGGAGGCTTTGTTGTAGCTGTCTTAGTCTCAAATGTTGTCACAATATAGCTTATTGAGCTAACTTAACGTGGGGGTTGGATTCGTGCAATTTGAACTCTAGATCAAAACTTACGGAAAATTTAGTGCAGACATGTAAAGTTGATCGGCTAGTTAAAATAATCATTCTAAACTGATCATTGGTGTTTTTTGAGTAAAGGCTTATAAATGAAACGTTGTGCATGACATCACGCACTATGGGATACATTGGATTACTCTGAGGGTTTTTCATAGCTCTTCTAGTTTCAAATGTTGCACAATATGGAAAATTGAGCTAGCTTAACGTGGACGTTGGATTCATGTCATTTTAGCCTCTAAATAAAAAGTTAAAAACGATTTAGTGCAGACATGTCAAGTCAATCAGCTAAATAAAATGATTATTCTAAAACTGGTACTCATTGAGTAAAGGCTTATAAATGAAGTATAATGCATGGGATCGTGCAACTGGGAAAAATTGGATTACTTGGAGGCTTTTTCGTAGCTCTTTCAATCTCAAATGTTGTCACAATATGGAAAATTGAGCTAGCTTAACATGGGCATTGGATTCGTGCATTTTGAACTCTAGATCAAAAGTTACGTACAATTTAGTGCGGAAATGTAAAGTTGATCATTCTAAAGTGATCATTGGTGCTCCTTGAGTAAAGGCTTATAAATGAAGCATAATGCATGTCATTACGTCGTTTGAGATAGATTGATTTACTTGGAGTCTTTTTCCTTCCTCTTTCAGTCTCAAATGTTGTCACAATATGGAAATTGAGGTTGCTTAACGTGGGCGGTTGAGTCATGTCATTTTAGGCTCTAAATCAAAAGTTACAGACGATTTATTTCGGACATGTCAAATTGATAAGGTAGTTAAAATGATCATTCTAAACACATCATTGGTGCTCCTTGACTAAAGGCTTATAAATGAAGTATTATGCATGGGATCGTGCAACTAGGAAAAATTGGATTACGTGGAGGCTTTCTCGTAGCTCTTTTTGTGTCAAATGTTGTCACAATATGGAAAACTGAGCTAGCTTATGTGGGCGAAAGAGTCATGTCATTATGAACTCTTAATCAAAAGTTAATAACGATTTAGTGCGGACATATCAAGTTGATAGGCTAGTTAAAATGATCATTATTAGTACTCCTTGAGTAAAGGCTTATAAATGAAGTATAATGCATGGCATCACGCAGATTAGGATACATTGGATTAATTGGAAGCTTTTTCCTTGCTCTTTCAGCGTCAAATGTTGTCACAATATGGAAGCTTGAGCTAGATTAACGTTAGCGTTGTACTCATGTCATTCTGAACTCTAAATCAAAAGTTACATACAATTTAGTGCAGACATGTCAAGTTGATCGCCCAGTTAAAATGATCATACTAAATTTATCATTGGTGCTCCTTGAGTAAAGACTTATAAATGAAGTATAATGCATAATATCACAAAGCTTGGAATATATTGGATTTTTTGAAGGATTTTTCGTAGCTATTTCAGACTCAAAATGTTGTTACAATATGGAAAGTTGAGCTAAATTAACGTTGGTTTTGGACTCATGTCATTTTGAGCTCTAAATAATAAGTTGAAGACGATGTAGTACGGACATGAGAAGTTGATCACCTAGTTAAAACAATCATTCAAAATTGATCATTGGTGCTCCTTGAATCAAGGCTTATAAATGAAGCATAATGCATGGCATCACATAGTTTTGGATACATTGGATTACTTGGAGGCTTTTTCGTAGCTCTTTCAGTCTCAAATGTTGTCACAATATGGAAAGTTGAGCTAACTTAATGTGGGCGTTGGGCTCATGTCATTTTTAGCTATAAATAAAAATTTAAAGTGGATGTGTCATGTTAATAAGCTCGTTAAAATGATCATTCCATATTGATTATTGGAGCTCCTGGAGTAAAGGGTTATAAATGAATTGTAGTACAAGGCATCACACAGTTTAGGATAGATTGGATTACTTGGAAGCTTTATCGTAGCTATTTTGGTATTAAATTTTATCACAGTATAGAAAATTGAGCTAGCTTAACGTGGGGGTTTGATTCGTATCATTTTGAACTCTCAATCAAAAGTTAAAGACGATTTAGGGCGGACATGTCAATTTTATGAGCTAGTCAAAATGACCATTCTATACTCATCTTTAATGTTTATTAAGCAAAGGCTTATAAATGAAGCGTAATGCATGGCATTACGCATTATAGGATAGATAGGATGATTTGGAGGTTTTTTCATAGCTATTTCGGTCTGAAATTTTGGCACAATATAGAAAATTGACCTAGCTTAACGTGGGCGTTGGATTGTTGTCATTTTGAAATCTAAATCAAAAGTTATGTACAATTTAGTGCGGACATGTAAAGTTGATCGACTAGTTAAAATGATCATTTTAAACTAATCATTGGCCCTCCTTGAGTAACGGCTTATAAATGATGCATAAGGCATGGCATTACGCAATTTAGGATAGATTGGATTACATGGAGGCTTTTTCCGTGCTCTATTAGTTTCAAATGTTGTCACAATATTGAAAATTGAGATATCTTAACGTGGGCGTTGGAATCATGTATTTTAAATTCTAAATCAAACGTTAAAGACGATTTAGTGCGGACATGTCAAATTTGATAAGGTAGTTAAAATGATTATTCTAAACTGATCATTGGTGCTCCTTGAGTAAAGGCTCATAAGTGAAGTATAATGCATGGCATCGTGCAATTGGGACAAATTGGATTACTTGTAGTCTTTTTCGTAACTCTTTCAGTCTCAAATGTTGTCAAAATATGGAAAACTTAGCTAGCTTAACGTGGGTGTTGGATTCGTGTCAGTTTGAACTCTAAATCAAAAGTTACTGGTGATTTAGTGCGGACATGTCAAGTTGATCGGCCTGTTAAAATGATCATTCTAAACTAATCATTGGTACTCCTTGAGTAAAGGCTTATAAATGAAGCATAATGCATGGCATCACGTATTTTGGGATACATTGGATTACTTGGAAGCTTAGTCGTAGCTCTTTAAGTGTCAAATGTTTTCACAATGTAAAAAATTGGTCTAGCGTAACGTGGGAGTTGAATTCATGTCATTCTGAATTCTAAATCAAAACTTACGAACAATTTAGTGCAGACACGTCAAGTTGATCAGCTAGGTAAAATGATAATTCCAAATTGATCATTTGTGCTCCTTGAGTAAGAGCGTATAAATGAAGCATAATGCACTACATCACGCAGTTTTGGATAGATTGGATTACTTTGAGGCTTTGTCGTAGCTATTTCCACCTTAACTTTTGTCACAGTAGAGAAAATTTAGCTATCTTAACGTGGCCGCTACCTTCGTGTCATTCTGAACTCTAAGTCAAAAGTAATTAACGATTTAGTGCGGACATTTCAAGTTGATCAGTTAGTTAAAATTATCATTCTAAACTCATCATTGGTGCTCCTTCATTAAAGGCTTATATATGAAGCATAATTCATGGCATCACGCAGTTTGGGATAGATTGGATTATTTGGATGCTTTTTCATAGCTATTTCGATGTTAAATTTTATCACAATATAGAAAATTGAGCTAGCTTAACTTGGGTGTTGGATTCGGGTTGTTCTGAACTCTAAATGAAAAGTTACGGACGATTTAGTGTGGACATATAGAGTTGATCGGGCAGTTAAAATGATCACTCTACAGTGATAATTGGTGCTACTTGAGTAAAAGCTTATAAATGAAGCATAATGCATGGCATCACGCAATTTTGGGATTACATGGATGCTTTTTTTTGTAGCTCTTTTATTCGGAAATGTTGTCACAATGTGGAAAGTTGAGCTAACTTAAACTGGGCGTTGGACTCATGTCATTTTGAGCTGTAAATCAAAAGTTAAAGACAATTTAGTGCGGACATGTCAAGATGATTAGCTAGTAAAAATTGTCATTTTAAATTGATCATTGGTGCTCCTTTAGTAAGGGCTTATAAATGAAGCATAATGAATAGCATCATGCAGTTTGGGATAGATTCGATTACTTGGAGGCTTTGTCATAGCTATTTCATTCTTAAATTTTGTCACAATATAGAAATTGAGCTAGCTTAACATAAGCGTTGGATTCGTGTCATTCTGAACTCTTATTCAAATGTTACTGACGATTTAGTGCGAACATGTCAAGTTGATAAGCCAGTTAAAATGATCATTCTAAATTGATCATTGGTACTCCTTGAGTTAAGGCTTATAAATGATGAATAATGCATGGCATCACGCACTTTGGGATACATTGCATTACTTGGATAAATTTTCGTAGCTCTTTCAGTTTCAAAAGTTGTCACAATACGGAAAATTGAGCTAGCTTAACATAGGCGTTACATTCATGTCATTTTGATCTCTAATTCAAAGGTTAAAAACAATTTAGTGGAGACTTGTCTAGTTGATCAGAGTTAAAATAATCATTCTAAACTTATCATTGGTGCTCCTTGAGTAAACGCTTATAAATGAAACATAATGCATGGTATCACGCAGTTTGGGATAGATTGGATTACTTAAAAGCTTTGTCGTAGCTATTTTGGTGTTAAATTTTATCAAAATATAGAAAATTGAGGTAATTTAACGTGGGCATTGGATTGATGTCAGTCTGAAGTCAAAAATCAAAAGTGGTAGATGACTTAGTGTGACATGTCAAGCTGATCAACTAGTTCAAATGATCATTCTAAACTGATCATTGGTGCTCGTTGAGTAAAGTCTTATAAATGAAGCATAGTGCATGGCATCACACAGTTTGGGATAGATTGGATTATTTGGAGGATTTGTCGTAGCTATTTCAGTCTTAAATTTTGTCAGAATATAGAAAATAGAGCTAGCTTAAAGTGAGCGACGGATTCGTATTGTTTTGACCTCTAAATCAAAAGTTACGGACGATTTAATGCCGGCACGTCAAGTTGATCGGCCAGTTAAAATGAGCATTCAAAACTGATCATTGGTACTCCTTGAGTAAAAGGTCATAAATGAAAAATAATGTATGGCATCACGCAGTTTGGGATACATTGGATTACTTGCAGGCTTTCTAGTAGCTCTTTAAATCTCAAATTTCGTCCCAATATTGAAAATTGAGCTAGCCTAATGTTTGCGTTGCGCTTATGTCATTTTGAGCTCTAAATCAAAAGTTAATGACAATTTATTGCAGACATGTCAAGTTGCTCAGCTAGTTAAAATGATCATTCTAAACTGATCATTGGTGCTCCTTGAGTAAAGCCTTATAAATGAATCATAATGCATGGCAGCATGCAGTTTGGGATAGATTGGATTACTTTGAGGTTTTGTCAAAGCTCTTTCAGTATAATGTTGTCAAAATATGGAAAATTGAGCTAGCTTAACGTGGGCGTTGGATTCATGTCATTTTGATCAGTAAATCAAAAGTTAAAGATGATTTAGTGCGGACATGTCAAGTTTATCGGCCAGTTAAAATGATCATTCTAAAGTTATCACAGATGCTCCTTGAATAAAAGCTTATAAGTGAAGCATATTGCATGGCATCACGCAATTTGGGATTACATGGAGGCTTTTTCGTAGGTCTTTCATTCTAAAATTTTGTGACAATATGGAAAGTTGCGAAAACTTAAAGTGGGCGTTGGACCCATGTTATTTTGAGCTCTAAATCAAAAGTTACAGACAATTTAGTGCGGACATGTCAAGATGATCAGCTAGTTAAAATTGTCATTCTAAATTGATCATCCGTGCTCCTTGAGTAAAGGCTTATAAATGAAGCATAATGCATGGCATCACGCAGTTTTGGTTAGATTGGATTACTTGGAGGCCTTATTGTAGCTATTTCAGTCTTATATTTTTTAAAACTATAAAAAATAAAGATACCTTAAAGTGGGCGATGGATTCGTATCGTTTTGAATTCTAAATCAAAATTTTTGTACAATTTACTGCGGACATATCAAGTTGATCGGCTTGTTAAAATGATCATTCTAAAGTGATCAATTGGTGGTCCTTGAATAAACGCTTATAATTGAAGCATAATGCATGGCATCACGGTGGTTGGGATAGATTGGATTATTTGAAGGCTTTGTTGTAGCTGTTGTAGTTTAAAATATTAATACAGTATAGAAAATTGAGCTAGGTTAACTTGAGCATTGGATTCGTGTCATTCTGAACTCTAATTCAAAAGTTACCAATGATTTAGTGCTGACATGTCAAGTTGACCAGCCAGGTAAAATGATCATTCTAAACTGATCACTCGTTCTCCTTGAGTTAAGGTTTATAAATGAAGTATAATGCATGTCATCGTGCAATTGGGAAAAATTGGATTACTCGGAGGCTTTTTCGTAGCTCTTTCAGTCTCAAATATTGTCACAATATGGAAAACTGAGCTAGATTAACGTAGGTGTTGGATTCGTGTCATTTTGAACTCTAAATGAAAATTTACGGACGATTTAGTGTGGACATGTCAAGTTGGTCGGCCAGTTAAAATGATCATTCTAAACTGATCATTGGTGCTCCTTGAGTAAATAATTATAAATGAAGTATAATGCAAGACATCACGCAGTTTGGGATATATTGGATTACGTGGATGCTTTCTCATAACTCTTTCAGTGTCAAATGTTGTCACAATACGGAAAATTTAGCTAGCTTAACATGAGCGTTGGACTCTTGTCATTTTGAGCTCTAAATCAAAAGTTACAAATGATTTAAAGGGGACATGTCAAATTGATCGACCAGTTAAATATATCATTCTAAACTAATCATTGGTGCTCGTTGAGTAAAGGCTTATAAATGAAGCATAATGCAAGGCATCACGCACTTTGGAATACATTGGATTACTTGGTGGCTTTGTCATAGCTCTTTCAGTCTCAAATGTTGTCACAATTTAGAAAATTGAGCTAGCTTAATGTGGGTGTTGGATTCGTCCATTTTAAACTCTAGATCAAAAGTTACGCACAATTTAGTGCGGACATGTAAAATTTATCGGCCAGTTTAAATGATCATTATAAACTGATCATTGGAGCTCCTTGAGTAAAGGCTTATAAATGAATCATAATGCATGGCATTATGCCGTTTCAGATAGATTGATTTACTTGGAGGCTTTATCCTTGCTCTTTCAGTCTCAAATGTTGTTACAATAGGGAAAATTTAGGTTGCTTAACATGGGCGGTTGAGTCATGTCATTTTAAGCACTAAACCAAAAGTTAAAGACAATTTAGTGCGGACATGTCAAATTGACAAGGTAGTTAAATGATCATTCTAAACTCATCATTGGTGGTCCCTGAGTAAAGGCTTATAAATGAAGTATAATGCATGGGATCGTGCAACTGGGAAAAATTTGATTACTTGGAGGCTTTCTTGTATCTCTTTCAGTCTCAAATGTTGCCACAATATGGAAAACTGAGCTAGCTTATGTGGGCGTTGGACTCATGTCATTATGAACTCTTAATCAAAAGTTAATGACGATTTAGTGCGGACATATCAAGTTGATAGGCCAGTTAAAATGATCATTATAAACTGATCATTGGTAGTCCTTGAGTAAAGGCTTATAAATGAATCATAATGCATAGAACCACGTACTTTGGGATACATTGGATTACTTGGAGGCTTTGTCGTAGCTCTTTCACTCTCAAATGTTGTCACAATATAGAAAACTGAGCTACCGTAACGTGGGCGTTGGATTTGTGCATCTTGAACTCTAGATCAAAAGTTACGAACAATTTAGTGCGACATGTAAAGTTCATCGGCCAGTTAAAAATGATCATTCTAAACCGATCATTGGTGCTCCTTGAGTAAAGGCTTATAAATGAAGCATAATGCTTGGCATTATGCCGTTTGGGATAGATTGGATTACTTGGAGGCTTTTTCCTTGCTCTTTCAGTCTCAAATGTTGTCACACTATGGAAAATGTAGGTTGCTTAACGTGGGCGTTGGAGTAATGTGATTTTAAGCTCTGAATCAAAAGGTAAAGACGATTTAGTGCGGACATGTCAAATTGATAAGGTAGTTAAAATGATCATTCTAAACTAATCATTGGTGCTCTTTTAGTAAAGGCTTATAAATGAAGTATAAAGCATGGGATCGTGCAATTTGGAAAAATTGGATTACATGGAGGTTTTTTCATAGCTCTTTCAGTCTCAAATGTTGTCACAATATGGAAAACTGATCTAGCTTACGCGTGCGTTTTACTCATGTCATTCTGAATTCTAAATCAAAAGTAAATAACGATTTAGTGTGGACATGTCAAGTTGATAGGTCAGTTAAAATGATCATTATAAAGTGATCATTGGTATTGCTTGAGTAAAGGCTTATAAATGAACTATAATGCATGGCGTCACACAGATTGGCATACATTGGATTACTTGGAGGCTTTTTCCTTGCTCTTTCAGCCTCAAATGTTGTCACAATATGGAAAATTTAGCTCGCTTAACGTTAGCGTTGTACTCATGTCATTCTAAACTCTAAATCAAAAGTTACATACAATTTAGTGCAGACATGTCAAGTTGTTTGTCCAGTTAAAATGATCATTCTAAACTGATCATTGATGCTCCTTGAGTAAAGACTTATAAATGAAATATAATACATGATATCACTTAGTTTGGGATATATTGGATTACGTGGATGCTTTCTCATAACTCTTTTAGTGTCAAATGTTGTCACAATACGGAAAATTCAGCTAGCTTAACGTGATCATTGGTTAAAATGATCATTCTAAAGTGATCATTGGTGCTCCTTGAGTAAAGTTTAATAAATGAATCATAATGCATGGCATAACGCAGTTTGGGATAGATTGTATTACTAGAGGCTTTGTCATAGCTATTTTGGTGCTAAATTTTGTCACAGTATAGGAAATTGAGCTAGCTTAACGTTGGCGTTGGATTCATGTCACATTGAGCTCTAAATAAAAAGTTACGGACGATTTAGTCGGGACATGTCAAATTGATCGGCCAGTTAAAATGATCATTATAAAGTAATCATTGTTGCTCCTTGAGTAAAGGTTTATAAATAAAGCATAATACATGGCATCACACAGTTTGGGATACATTGGATTACTTGGATTCTTTTTTGTAGCTATTTCAGTCTCAAATGTTGTCACAATATAGAAATTTGAGCTAGATTAACGTGGGTGTTGGATTCGGGTCATCTTGAACTCTAAATCAAAAGTTACAGATAATTTAGTGCGGACATGTAAAGTTGATCGGTCAGTTAAAATGATCATTCTAAACTGATAATTGGTGCTCTTTCAGTAAAGGCTTATAAATGAAGCATAAATTATGGCATTACGGAGTTTGAGATAGATTGGATTAGTTGGAGGCTTTTTCCTTGCTCTTTCACTCTCAAATGTTGTCACAATATTGAAAGTTGAGGTTGCTGAACATGGGCGTTGGAGTCATATTGTTTTAAGCTCTAAATCAAAAGTAAATACGATTTAGTGTGAACATGTCAAATTGATAACATAGTTAAAAATATCATTCTAAACTGATCATTAGTGCTCCTTGAATAAAGGCTTATAAATAAAGTATAATGCATGGGATCGTGCAATTGGGAAAAATTGGATTACTTGGAGGGTTTTTCGTAACTCTTTCAGTCTCAAATGTTGTCACAGGAAAACTGAGCTAGCTTACGTGGGCATTGGACTCATATCATTCTAAGCTCTAAATTAAAAGTTAAGGACGATTTAGTGAGGACATGTCAAGTTAATAGGCTAGTTAAAATGATCATTCCAAACTGCTGATTGGTACTCTTTGAGTAAAGGCTTATAAATGAAGCATAATGCATGGCATCACGCAGATTGGGATACATTGGATTACGTGGAGGCTTTTTCCTTGCTCTTTCAGCCTCTACGTGGACGCTGGATTCATGTCATTTTGATCTATAAATCAAAAGCTAAATACGATTTAGTGCGTACATGTAAAGTTGATCATCTAGTTCAAATGATCACTCTAAACTGATCATTGGTAATGGTACATCTACATGCATTGGAGATAAAAATTTGCTTCCTAGCTACCCAGCCTGTGCACCTAAATTATTACCCTATTCAAATCCTCTTCTTAGAGTGGATGTACTTTTAAATAAATATGCTTGACAATGGAATGGAGAGATGATTTCTGATCCAATTGAGAAAGAGGATCATAATCTTATTTTGAATATCTACCTCCCACCAAGTGCTACATTGCATGGTTGGTTTTGGAAGCACACTTCTAATGGTGTATATTCAGTCAAGTCTGGCTATCGGAGTGTAGTTGGTGATGTTTATAATTCCTCTCCTGATGCCCAACCAATTCTTTCTAACTTTCTGGATCTAGCTAAAGATATTTGGTGCATTGATGTGGCTCCAAAGATCAAACATTTCTTATGGCGTCTATTATCAAAACCTCTCCCACTTAAAACGCATTTATTTTCAAGGAAAATAATAACTGACAATAAATGTCCTCGTTGTTGTGATTACGAAGAAACAGAAATTCATCTTTTTCCAATGTCCTTATGCTCAGATGATATGAGAAAGTTGGGTATTTTAACTACTACCATTTGTGATCCATTTTCGACTCTTCAAGACAATGTCAGATTTTTGATATCAAGCTACAATAATTTTGATTCTACATCAGTAGAAAAATACTTGCCGTTTCATATCCTCTGGCGTTATTGGAAAAGCTGAAATGTGCTTATATTTCAATATAAGGATAACTATGTTCATTCCCTACTCCAAAATTTTCAAGATGATGTTCAAGAGTGGCTATGTACACCGGAGAAATTCAATGAATAACATACTTCCCAAAATGTCATTTTTAACAGGCGCTGGAAAAGTCCATAGCAGGGATGGGTCAAAAGTAACTATGATGATGGCCATAAGGATGGAAATGCGACTTCAGGTCTAGGGTGGATTATACAAAATGATTTAGGGTTTGTCCTTTAGGCTGGTATGGGTAATTTTTGGCTTTGATATGGGCTCTCCAACCTACATGGTCGTTGGGATATCGGTAGGTTATTTTCGAAGGAGATAATTTAGCCTTAAATATGCTTCTCCAACAGTGCGGTATTAATTTACAATGTTATCATTACATTCATACAATTAACCAATGGATTCTAAAATTTGATGCTATCCAGTTTCTTCATCAACCACGATCAATGAAGCTGATGATGCATTGGGGAAGGCTTTTATATCATCATCGATCAATTGGAGTTTACTTGATATTTGTCCATCTGTTTTATGATCTGTTGTAATTCACTATATTTCTGATTAATAAAATTATTATGTTGGAAAAAAATGATCATTCTAAACTTATCATTGGTGCTCCTTGAGTAAAGGCTTATAAATGAAGCATAATGCAGGGAATCACGCACTTTGGAATACATTGGATTACTTGGAGGCTTTGTCATAGCTCTTTAAGTCTAAAATGTTGTCATAATATAAAAAATTGAGCTAGCTTAATGTGGGTGTTGGATTCGTGTTATTCTAAACTCTAATTCAAAAGTAACTGACGATTTAGTGTGGACATGTCAAGTTGATCGGCCAATTAAAATGATCATCGGTGCTCCTTGAGTAAAGGGTATAAATGAAGCATAATGCCTGACATCATTCAGTGTGGGATAGATTGGATTACTTAGAGGCTTTTTCATAGCTCTTTCAGTTTAAATTTTGTCACAATATAGAAAATTGAGCTAGCTTAACGTAGGCATTGGATTCGTGTCCTTATGAACTATAAATCAAAAGTTTCAAACGATTTAGTGCGGACATGTCAAGTTGATCGGCCAGTTAAAAAAATCATTTTAAATTGATCATTGGTGCTCCTTTAGTAATTGCTTATAAATGAATTATAATGCATGACATCATGCAGTTTGGGATATATTTTGATTACGTGGACGCTTTCTCATAACTCTTTCAGTGTCAAATGTTGTCACAATATGGAAAATTTAGCTAGCTTAATGGGGGCGTTGTACTCATGTCATTTTGAGCTCTAAATCAAAAGTTAAATACGATTTAGTGCAGACATGTAAGTTGTTCAGCTAGTTAAAATGATCATTCTAAACTGATCACTAGTGCTACTTGAGTAAAGGCTAATAAAGGAAGCATAATTCATGGCATAAGGCAGTTTGGGATATATTGGATTACTTAAAGGCTTTGTCGTAGCTATTTCAGTCTCAAATTTTCTTAGAGTATAGAAAATTGAGCCAGCTTAACATGGACATTGGATTCGTGTCATTTTGAGTTCTAAATCAAAAGTTATGGACGATTTAGTGGGGACATGTCAAATTGATCGTCCAGTTAAAATGATCATTTTAAACTAATCTTTGGTGCTCCTTGAGTAAAGGATTATAGATGAATCATAATGCATGGGATCACGCACTTTGGGATACATTGCATTACTTGTAGGCTTTTTCGTAGCTCTTTCAGTCTCAAATTTTGTCACAATATTGAAAATTGAGCTAGCTTAACGTGGGCATTGGATTCATGTCATTTTGAACTCTAAATCAAAAGTTACGGACAATTTAGTCCAGACATGTAACGTTGATCGGCCAGTTAAAATGATCATTCTAAACTGATCATTGGTGCTCCTTGAGTAAAGGCTTATAAATAACACATAAGGCATGGCATTATGCAGTTTGGGATAGATTAGATTACTTGGAGGCTTTTTCCTTGCTCTTTCAGTTTCAAATGTTGTCACAATATGGAAAATTGAGTTATCTTAACGTAGGCGTAGGAGTCATGTCATTTTAATCTGTAAATCAAAAGTTAAAGACAATTTAGTGCGGACATGTCAAATTGATAAGGTAGATAAATTCTTAACTGATCATTAGTGCTCCTTGAGTAAAGGCTTATAAATGAAGTATAATGCATAACATCTTGCAATTGGGAAAAATTGGATTACTTGGAGGCTTTTTCGTATATCCTTCAGTCTCAAAGGTTGTCACAATATGGAAAACTAAGCTAGCTTAATGTGGGTGTTGAATTCATGTCATTTTGAACTCTAAATCAAACGTTACTGACAGTTTAATGGGGACATGTCAAGTTGATTGGCCAGTTAAAACAATCGTTCTAAACTAATCATTGGTACTACTTGAGTAAAGGCTTATAAATGAAGCATAATGCATGTCATCACGCAGTTTGGGATACATTGGATTACTTGGAAGCTTTGTCGTAGCGCTTTCGATCTCAAATGTTGTCACAATATTGAAAGTTGAGCTAGCGTAACATGGGCGGTGAATTCATGTCATCCTGGACTATAAATAGAAAGTTAAAGACAATTTACTGCGGACATGTCAAGCTGGTCTGCTAGTTAAAATGATCATTCTGAAATGATCATTGGTGCTCCTTCAGTAAAGGCTTATAAATGAAGCATAAGACATGATATCTCACAGTTAGATATAGGTTGGATTACTTGTAGGCTTTGTCGTAGCTAATTCTATGTTAAATTCTTTCACAATATAGAAAATTGAGCTACCTTACTGTCAGCGGTTGATTAGTGGTGTTCTCAACTCTAAATCAAAAGTTACGGACGATTCAGTGCGGACATGTAAAGTTATCGGCCTTTCAAAATGATCATTATAAACTAATCATTGGTACTCCTTGATTAAAGGCTTATAAATGAAGTATAATGCATGGCATCACGCAGTTTGGGATACATTGGATTATTTGGAGGATTTTTCATAGCTCTTTCATACTCAAATGTTGTCACAATATGGAAAGATGAGCTAAATTAACGGTGGTTTTGGACTCATGTCATTTGGAGCACTAAATACGAAGTTGAAGACGATGTAGTGCGGACATGTGAAGTTGAAATAATCATTCTAAATTGATCGTTGGTGCTCTTTGAGTAAAGGCATATAAATGATGCATAATGCATGGTATCACGCAGTTCGGAAAATATTGGATTACTTTGAGACTTTTTCCTAGCTATATCGGTCTTAAATTTAGTCGTGATATTGAAAAATTGAGCTAGGTTAACGTGGGCATTGGGTTCGTGTAATTCTGAACTCTAAATCAATAGTTACTGATGATTTAGTGCCGACATGTCAAGTTGATCGGCAAGTTAAAATGATTATTCGAAATTGATCATTGGTGCTCCTTGAGTAAAGGCTTATAAATGGAGCATAGTGCATGGCATCACGTAATTTGGGAAAGATTGGATTTCTTGGAGGCTTTGTCGTAGCTATTTTGGTTCTAAATTTTGTCACAATATAGAAAATTGAGCTACCTTAACATGGGCATTAGATTCGTTTCATTTTTAACTCTAAATGAAAAGTTACAGACGATTTAGTGCGGACATGTCAAGTTGATCTGCCAGTTAAAATCATCATTCTAAAGTCCTCATTGGTGCTCCTTTAGTAAAGGCTTATAAATGAAGCATACTGCATGGCATCATGTAGTTTTGGATACATTGGATTACTTGGAGGCTTTTTTCGTAGTTCTTTCAGTCTTAAATGTTGTCACAATATGGAAAGTTGAGCTAACTTATCGTGGGTGTTGGGCTCATGCCATTGTTAGCTATAAGTCAAAAGTTAAAGTCTGTTTAGTGCAGACGTGTCATGTTGATAAACTCGTTAAAATGATTATTCTATATTGATCATTGGTGCTCCTGAAGTAAATGCTTATAAATGAAGCTTAGTGCAAGGCATCACGCAGTTTAGGATAGATTGGATTACTTGGAAGCTTTGTCGTAGCTATTTTGGTATTAAATTTTGTTACAATATAAAAAAATTGAGCTAGCTTAACGTGGGCGTTTGATTCGTATCATTTTGAACACTCAATCAAAAGTTAAAGACGATTTAGGGCGGACATGTAAAGTTGATCAGCTAGTTAAAATTACCAATCTATACTCATCTTTAATGTTTATTAAGCAAGCGCTTATAAATGAAGCGTAATGCATGGCATTACCCAGATTAGGATAGATTGGATTATTTGGAGGTTTTGTCCTACCTAACTGAAAATTTAGCTAGATTAACGTGGCTGTTTGACTCGTATCATTTTGAACTCTAAATCAAAACTTACTGACGATTTAGTGCGGACATGTCAAATTGATCGGCTAGTTAAAATGATCATTCTAAACTAATCATTAGTACTCCTTAAGTAAAGGCTTATAAATTAAGCATAATGCATGGCATCACACATTTTGGGATACATTGGATTACTTGGAAGCTTAGTTGTAGCTCTTTAAGTGTTAAATGTTGTCACAATGTAGAAACTTGGTCTAGCGTAACGTGGGCATTGAATTCATGTCATTCTGAACTTTAAATCAAAACTTACAAACATTTTAGTGCAGACACATCAAGTTGATCAGCTAGGTAAAATGATAATTCTAAATTAATCATTTGTGCTCCTTCAGTAAGAGCGTATAAATAAAGCATAATGCATGGCACAACATAGTTTTGGATAGATTGGCTTCCTTTGAGGCTTTGTCGTAGCTATTTCGGCCTTAACTTTTGTCACAATATAGAAAATTTAGCTAGCTTAATGTGGGCACTTCCTTCGTGTCATTCTGAACTCTAAGTCAAAAGTTATGGACGATTCAGTGCGGACATGTCAAGTTGATCAGTTAGTAAAAATGATCATTCTAAAGTGATCATTGGTGCTCCTTGATTAAAGGCTTATAAATGAAGCATAATGAATGGCATCACGCAGTTTGGGATAGAGTAGACTATTTGGATGCTTTGTCATAGCTATTTCAATGTTAAATTTATCACAATACAGAAAATTGAGCTAGCTTAACGTGGGTTTTGGATTCTGGTCGTTCGGAACTCTAAATCAAAAGTTATGGACGATTTAGTGTGGACATGTCAAGTTGATAGGCCAGTTAAAATGATCATTCTAAAGTGATCATTGGTGCTCCTTGTGTAAAAGCTTATAAATGAAGCATAATGCATGGCATCACGCAATTTGGGATTTCTTCGAGGCTTTTTTCGTAGCTCTTTTATTCTAAAATGTTGTCACAATATGAAAAGTTGAGCTAACTTACTGTGGGCGTTGGACGCATGTCATTTTGAGCTCTAAATCAAAAGTTAAAGACAATTTTGTGCAGACATGTCAAGATGATTAGCTAGTTAAAATTGTCATTCTAAATTGATCACTAGTGCTCCTTGAGTAAGGGCTTATAAATGAATCATAATGCATATCATCATGCAGTCTGGGATAGATTCGATTACTTGGAGGCTTTGTCATAGCTGTTTCATTCTTAAATTTTGTCGCAATATATAATTGAGCTAGTTTAACATGAGCTTTGGATTCGTGTCATTCTGAACTCTAATTCAAAAGTTACTGACGATTTAGTGCGGACATGTCAAGTTGATCAGTCAGTTAAAATCATCATTCTAAACTGATCACTGGTGCTCATTAAGTTAAGGCTTATAAATGAATAATAATGCATGACCTCACATACTTTGGGATACATTGGATTACATAGATAAATTTTCGTAGCTCTTTCAGTCTCAAAAGTTGTCACAATATGGAAAATTGAGCTAGCTTAACATAGGTGTTGGATTCATGTAATTTTGATCTTTAATTCAAAGTTTAAAAAAAATATTGCAGACATGTCTAGTTGATCAGCGTTAATATGATCATTCTAAACTTATCATTGGTGCTCCTTGAGTAAAGCATTATAAATGAAACATAATGCATGGCATCACGCAGTTTGGGATAGATTGGATCACTTAAAGGCTTTAGCGTAGCTATTTTGGTGTTAAATTTTATCAAAATATATAAAATTGAGGTAGGTTAATGTGGGCGTTGGATTCATGTCATTCGGAAGTCCAAAATCAAAAGTTGTAGACGACTTAGTGCGGACATGTCAAGTTGATCAACTATTTCAAATGATCATTCTAAACTGATTATTGGTGCTCCTTGAGTAAAGTCTTATAAATGAATCATACTGCATGGCATCACACAGTTTCGGATAGATTGGAATATTTAGAGGCTTTGTCGTAGCTCTTTTCAAAAGTTGTAGATGACTTAGTGCGGACACGTCAAGTTGATCAATTATTTCAAATGATCATTCTAAACTGATCATTGGTGCTCCTTGAGTAAAGTCTTATAAATGAATCATAATGCATGGCATCACACAGTTTCGGATAGATTGGATTATTTAGTGGCTTTGTCGTAGCTCTTTTCTTCTCAAATGTTGTCACAATATAAAAAATTGTGCTACCTTAAAGTGGGCGTTGGATTCGTATCATTTTGAACTCTAAATCCAAAGTTACAGAAGATTTAATGTTGACATGTCAAGTTGATCGGCCAGTTAAAATAAGCATTCAAAACTGATCATTGGTACTCCTTCAGTGAAAGCTAATAAATGTTGTCACAATATTGAAAATTGAGCTAGCCTAAGTTTGCGTTGGACTCATGTCATTTTGAGCTCTAAATCAAAAGTTAAAGACGATTTATTGCGGACATGTCAAGTTGGTCAGCTAGTTAAAATGATCATTTTAAACTGATCATTGGTGCTCCTTGAGTAAAAGCTTATAAATGAAGTATAGTGCATGACATCACGCATTTTGGGATAGATTGGATTACTTTGAGGTTTTGTCTTAGCTTCTTAAGTATCAAATGTTGTCACAATATAGAAACTTGAGCTAGCTTAAAGAGGGCGTTGGATTCATGTCATTTTGATATCTAAATCAAAAGTTAAAATGATTTAGTGCGGACATGCCAAGTTGATCGGCCAGTTAAAATGATCATTCTAAATTGATCACTGGTGCTCCTTGAATAAAAGCTTACAAATGAAGCATAATACATGGCATCACGCAATTTGGAATTACTTGGAGGCTTATAGCTCTTTCATTCTCAAATGTTGTCACAATATGGAAAGTTGCGCTACCTTAAAGTGGGCGTTGGACTCATGTCATTTTGAGATCTCAATCAAAAGTTAAAGCCAATTTAGTGCGAACATGTCAAGATGATCTGCGAGTTAAAATTGTCTTTCTAAATTTATCATTGGTCCTCCTTGATTAAAGGCTTATAAATGAAGCATAATGCATGGCATCACGCAGTTTGGGATTGATTGGATTACTTGGAGGCCTTGTCGAAGCTATTTCAGTCTTAAATTTTGTCAAATATATAAAATAAAGCTAGCTTAAAGTGGGTGATGGATTCGTATTGTTTTGAATTCTAAATAAAAAGTTATGGACGATTTATTGTTGACATGTCAAGTTGATCGGCCAGTTAAAATGATCATTCTAAAGTGATCATTGGTGCTCCTTGAGTAAAGGCATATAAATGAAGCATAATGAATGGCATCACGCAGGTTGTGATAAATTGGATTATTTGTAGGCTTTGTTGTAGCTATTTTGGTCTAAAATATTATCACAATATAGAAAATTGAGCTACCTTAACTTGAGCGTTGGGTTCGAGTCATTCGGAACTCTAAGTTACAGACGATTTACTGTGGACTTGTCAAGTTGATTGGCCAATTAAAATGATGATTCAAAAGTGATCATTGGTGCTCCTTGAGTAAAGGCTTATAAATGAAGCATAATGCATTACATCGCGCAGGTTGTGATAAATTGGATTATTTGTAGGCTTTGTTGTAGCTATTTTGGTCTAAAATATTATCACAATATAGAAAATTGACCTACCTTAACTTGAGCATTGGATTCGAGTCATTATGAACTCTAAGTTACAGACGATTTACTGTGGACCTGTCAAGTTGATCGACCAGTTAAAATGATCATTCTAAAGTGATCATTGGTGCTCCTTGAGTAAAGGCTTATTAATGAATCATAATGCATAGCATCGCGCAGGTTGTGATAAATTGGAATATTTGGAGGCTTTGTTGTAGCTATTTTGGTCTAAAATATTATCACAATATAGAAAATTGAGCTAGTTTAACTTGAGCGGTGGATTCAAGTCATTCAGAACTCTAATTAAAATGTTACTGACAATTTAGTGTGGACATGTCAAGTTGATCAGCTAGTTAAAATGATCATTCTAAACTTATCACTGGTGCTCCTTGAGTCAATTCTTATAAATGAAGAATAATGCATGGCATCACGCACTTTGGGATACATTGGATTACTTGGAGAAATTTTTGTAGCTCTTTTAGTCTCAAAAGTTGTCACAATACGGAAAATTGAGCTAGCTTAACATGGGCGTTCGATTCATGTCATTTTGATCTCTAATTCAAAGGTTAAAAACAATTTAGTGTGGACATGTGAAGTTGATCAGCGTTAAATTGATCATTCTAAACTTATCATTGGTGCTCCTTGAGTAAAGGCTTATAAATAAAACATAATGCATGACATCACGCAGTTTGGTGTAGATTGGATTACTTAAAGGCTTTGTCGTAGCTATTTTGGTGTTAAATTTTATACTAATATAGAAAACTGAGGTAGCTTAACGTGGGTATTGGATTCATGTCATTCTGACGTCCAAAATTAAAAGTTATAGATGACTTAGTGCGGACATGTGAAGTTGATCAGCTAGTTCAAATGATCATTCTAGATCATTGGTGCTCCTTGAGTAAAGTCTTATAAATGAAGCACAATGCATGACATCACACAGTTTAAGATAGATTGGACTATTTGGAGGTTTTGTCGTAGCTATTTCAGTATTAGATTTTTTTAGAATAAAGAAAATAGAGCTAGCTTAAAGTGGACGTTGGATCCGTATCAGTTTGAACTCTCAATCAAAAGTTACAGACGATTTAGTGCTGACACGTCAAGTTGATCGGCCAGTTAAAATGAGCATTCAAAACTGATCATTGGTACTCTTTGACTAAAAGCTTATAAATGAAACATAATGCATGACATCACGCAGTTTGGGATACATTGGATTACTTGGAGGCTTTCTATTAGTTCTTTCAAACTCAAATGTTCTCACGATATTGAAAATTGAGCTAGCTTAACGTTTGCGTTGGACTCATGTAATTTTGAGCTCGAACTCAAAAGTTAAAGATGATTTATTGCGTACATGTCACGTTGGTCAGCTAGTTAAAATGATCATTATAAACTGATAATTGGTGCTGCTTGAGTAAATGCTTATAAATGAAGCATAACTCATGACATCACACAGTTTGGGATAGATTGGATTACTTTGAGGTTTTGTCATAGCTCTTTGAGTATCAAATGTTGTTACAATATGGAAAAGTAAGCTAGAATTACGTGGGCGTTGGATTCATATCATTTTGATCTCTAAATCAAAAGTTAAAGATGTTTTAGTGCGGATATGTCAAGTTGATCGGCCAGTAAAAATGATCATTCTAAAGTGATCACTCATGCTCCTTGAATAAAACCTTATAAATGAAGCATAATGCATGACATTGTTCAATTTGGGATTACTTGGCATTTTTCGTATCTCTTTCATTCTCAAATGTTGTCACAATATGGAACGTTGCGCTAACTTAAAGTGGCCGTTGGACTCATGTCATTTTGAGCTCTAAATCAAAAGTTAAAGACATGTCAAGATGATCAGCTTGTTAAAATTGTCATTCTAAATTGATCATTAGTGCTCCTTGAGTAAAGGCTTATAAATGAAGCGTAATGCATGGCATCACGTAGTTTGGGATAGATTGGATTACTTGGAGGCCGTGTTGTAGCTATTTCAGTTTTAAATTTTGACAAAATATAGAAAATAAAGCTAGCTTAAAGTGGGTTTTAGATTTGTATTGTTTTGAATTCTAAATAAAAAGTTACATACGATTTACTGTGGACATGTCAAGTTCATCGGCCAGTTAAAATGATCATTCTAAAGTGATCATTAGTGCTCCTTGAGCAAAGGCTGATAAATGAATCATAATGCATGGCATCGCACAGGTTCGGATTGATTGGATTATTTGGACGCTTTGTTGTAGCTATTTCGGACTAAAATATTGTCATTTTATACAAAATTGAGCTAGTTTAACATGAGCATTGGATTCGTGTCATTCTAAACTCTAATTCAATAGTTACGAATGATTTAGTGTGGAGATGTCACGATAATCCACAAGTTAAAATGATCATTCGAAAATGATAATTGGTGCTCCTTGAGAAAAAATTTATAAATGAAGTTGTGGATCACGCAGTTGTGGATCACGCAGTTGTGGATCACGCAGTTGTGGATCATGCAGTTGTCGATCACGCAGTTGTGGATCACTTCGAGGCTTTTTCGTAGTTCTTTGTGCTCCTTGAGTAAAAGCTTATAAATGAAGTTGTGTATCACGCAGTTGCGGATCACACAGTTGTGGATCTCAAATGTTGTCACAAAATGGAAATTTGAGCTAACCTAACGTGGGTGTTGGATTCATCCCATTTTGAACTCTAAATCAAACGTTACAGACAATTTAGTGCCGACTTGTGAAGTGGATCAGCTAGTTAAAATGAGCATTCGAAACTGATCATTGGTAATCCTTTAGTAAAAGCTTATAAATGAAGCATAATGCATGGTATCATGCAGTTTGGGATACATTGGATTACTTGGAGGCTTTCAGTAGCTCTTTCAATCTCAATTGTTGTCACAATATCGAAAATTGAGCTAGCTTAACGTTTGCATTGGACTCATGTCATTTTGAGCTCTAAATCAAAAGTTAAAGACTATTTATTGCGGTCATGTCAAGATGATCATTCTAAACTAATCATTGGTGCTCCTTGAGTAAAGGCTTATAACTGAAGCATAATGCATCACATCACGCAGTTTGGGATAGATTGAATTACTTTAAAGCTTTGTCTTAGCTCTTTCGGTATCAAATGTTATCACAATATGGAAAATTAAGCTAGCTTAACGTCTGCGTTAGATTCATGTCATTTTGATCTCTACATCAAAAGTTAAAGATGATTTAGGCCAGACATGTCAAGTTGATCAGCTAGTTAAAATGATCATTCTAAACTGATCATTGGTGCTCCTTGAATAAAGGCTTATAAATGAAGCATAATGTATGGCATCACGCAGTTCGGGATAGATTGGATTATTTGGAGGCTTTTTAATAGCTATTTCGGTCTTAAATTTTTTCACAATATACAAAACTGAGCTAGCTTAACGTGATCGCCGGATTCTTGTAAATCATAATTCTAAATCGTAAAGTTACAGAGGAATTAGCGTGGACATGTCAAGTTAATCGACTAGTTAAAACGATCATTCTAAACTGATCATTGATGCTACTTGAGTAAAGGCTTATAAATGAATCATAATGAATGCCATCACGCAGTTGGGGTTACTTGCATGGAGGCTTTTTCATAGGTCTTTCATTCTACAATGTTGTCACAATATGGAAAATTGAGCTAGCTTAACGTCAGCGTTGGACTCATGTCATTTCGAACTCTAACTCAAAGGTTAAAGACGATTTGGGGCAGACATGTCAAGTTGATCAACTAATTAAAATTATCATTCTAAACTGAGCATTGGAGCTATTTGAGTAAAGGCTTATAAATGAAACATAATGCACAACAACACGAAGTTTAGGATAGGTTGGATTACTTGGAGGCTTTTTCGTCACAATTTTTGGTCTTAATTTTGTGACAATACACAAAATTGAGTTAGCTGAACATGGGCGTTGGATTCGTGTAATCTTGAACTCTAAATCAAACGTTACATACGACTTAATGCGGACATGTCAATTTGATCAGCAAGTTAAAATGATCATCCTAAACCGATCAGTAGTGCTCCTTGAGTAAAGGCTTATGAATGAAGAATAATACATGACATCATGCAGTTCAGGATAGATTGGATTACTTGAAGACTTTGTCGTAGCTATTTTGATGTTAAATTTTATCACAACATAGCAAATTGATATAGCTTAACGTGGGCGTTGGATCCTTGTCATTCTGAATCCTAAATCAAAAGTCATAAACTATTTACTGCGAACATGTCAAGTTGATCGGCCAGTTAAAATGATCATTCTAAACTGATAACTGATGCTCCTTGAGTAAGGGCTTATAAATAAAGCATAATGCATGGCGTCAAGCAGTTTGGGATACATTGGATTACTTGAAGGCTTTGTCATAGCTCTTTCGCTTTTACACTTTACCAAAATATAGAAAATTGAGCTAGCTTAATGGGGGCGTTGAATTCGTGTCGTTCCCTACATCAAAAGTTACAAGAGATTTTATGTGGACATGTTAAGTTGATAGGCCAGTTGGATTACGTGGAGGCTTTCTAGTAGCTCTTTCAATCTCTAATGTTGTCACAATATATAAAATTGAGCTAGTTTAACATGGATGTTGAATTCATGTCATTTTGATCTCTAATTCAATGGTTAAAGACGATTTTGTGTGAACATGTTTTTTATCGGTCAGTTAAAATGATAATTCTAAACTGATCGGCCAGTTAAAATGATCATTCTAAACTGACCATTGGTGCTCCTTGAGTAAGTGCTGATAAATGAGGCATAATGCATGGCGTCACGCAGTTCGGGATATATTAGATTACTTCGAGGCTTTGTTTTAGCAATGTCAGTGTTAATTTTTATCAAAATATAGAAAATTGATATAGCTTAACATGGGCGTTGGATTCGTGGCATTCTGAATTCTAAAGGAAAAGTTACATACAACTTATTGCAGAAATGTCAAGTTGATCGGCTAGTTAAAATAATCATTCGAAACTAATCACTGGTGCTCCTTGAGTAAAGGCTTATAAATGAAGCATATGCATGGCATTACGCATTTTGAGATACATTAGAGTAGCTAGAGGCCTTTTCGTAGATTTTTCAGCCTCAAATGTTGTTACAATATGGAAATTGAGCTAACTTAACGTGGGCGTTGGAGTCATGTCATTTTGAGCTCTAATTCAAAAATTAAAGACGATTTAGTGCGGACATGTCAAGATGATAAGCTAGTTAAAACTATCATTCTAAACTTATCATTGGTGCTCCTTAGTAAACGCTTAATTATAAATGAAACATTATGCTTGCCATCTTAAATTGGTGCTCCTTACAGTTTGGGATAGATTGGATTAGTTGGAGGCTTTTTCTTTGCTATTTCGGTCTTAAATTTTTTCACCATATAGAAAATTGAGCTAGCTGAACGTGGGCGTTTGATTCGTGTCATTTTGAACTGTAAATCAAAAGTTGCGGACGACTTATTGCAGTCATATCAAGCTGATCGGCCTGTGAAAATGACCATTATAAACTGATCATTGGTGCTCCTTGAGTAAAGGCTTATGAATGAAGAATAATGCATGGCATCACGCAGTTCGGGATAGATTGGATTATTTTAATGCTTTGTCGTAGCCAATTTGGTCTTAAATTTTGTCACAATATAAAAACTTGAACTAGCTTAATGTGGACATTTGATTCGTGCCATTTTGAACTCTAAAAGTTACAGACTTTTTATTGCGGACATGTCAACCTGATTGGCTGGTTAAAATGATCATACTAAAATGATAATTAGTGCTCCTTGAGTGAAGGCTTAAAAATGAAACATAATGCATGGCATCACGCAGTTTGGAATAGACTAGATTACTTAGAGACTTTTTCGTAGCTATTTCGGTTTTAAATTTTGTCACAATGTAGAAAATGGAGCTAGCTGAACGTGGGTGTTGGATTTGTGTCATTTTGAAGTCTAAATCAAAACTTACGAACTATTTCTTGCGGACATCTAAAGATTATCGGCCAGTTAAAATGATCATTCTAAACTGATCATTGGTGGTCCTTGAGTAAAGGCTTATAAATAAATCATAATGCATGGCATCACACAGTTCCGGATAGATTGGATTATTTGGAGCCTTTAACGTGAATATTTTCGTCGTAAATTTTGTAACCATATCTAAAATTGAGCGAGCTTTACCGTGACCATTGGATTCGTGTCATTCTGAACTCTAAATCAAGAGTTTCGGATGATTTAGTGCGGACATGTCTAGTTGATTGGTCAGTTAAAATGATCATTCTAAACTGATCATTGGTGCTCCCTGATTAAATGCTTATAAATGAAGCATAATGAATGGTATCATGCAGTTTGGGATAGGTTGTATTACCTGGAGGCTTTGTAGTAGCTCTTTCATTCTAAAATGTTGTCAGAACAAGGAAAATTGAGCTAGCTTAACGTGGGTGTTGGGCTCATGTCATTTTGAGCTCTAAATCAATAGTTAAAGACGATTAATGCGGACATGTCAGGTTGATCAGCTATTTAAAATGATCATTCTAAACTGATCATTGTTGCTCCTTGGGTAAAAGCTTATAAATGAAACATAGCGCATGGCATCATGTAGTTTGGAATAGATTGGGTTATTTGGAGCCTTTAACGTGGATATTTTGGTGTTAAATTTTGAAACCATGTCAAAAATTGAGCGAGCTTTAACTATAGCATTAGATTCGTGTCATTCTGAACTCTAAATCAAAAGTTACGGACGATTTAGTGTGACATGTCAAGTTGATTGCCTAATTAAAATGATCATTCTAAGCTGAACATTTGTGCTACCTGATTAAAGGCTTATAAATGAAGCATAATTAATGGTATCCCGCAGTATTGGATACGTTGTATTACCTGGAGGTTTTGTCGTATCTCTTTCATTCTCAAATGTTGTTAGAATATGAAAAATCAATAGTTAAAGTAATTTAGTGCGGACATGTCAACTTGATCAGCTATTTAAAGTGATCATTCTAAATTGATCATTGGTGCTCCTTAAGTAAAGGCTTATAAATGAAACATAAGGCATGTCATCATGCAGTTTGGAATTGATTGGATTACTTGGAGGCTTTTTCGTAGCTATTTTGGTCTTAAATTTTGTCACAATATAAAAAATTGATCTAGCTTAACATGGGCATTGGATTGCGGACATGTAAATCAAAAGTTACAGACTTTTTATTGCTGACATGTCGACTTGATCAGCCAGTTAAAATGATCATACCAAACTGATCATTAGTGCTCCTTGAGTAAAGCCTAATAAATGAAGCATATTGCATCACATCACGCAGTTTGGAATATATTGGATTACTTGGAGACATTTTCATAGCTATTTCGGTCTTAAATTTTGTCACAATATAGAAAACTGAGCTAACTGAACGTGGGTGTTGGATTTGTGTCATTTTGAACTCTAAATTAAAAGTTATGGATGATTTATTGTGACATAATAAATTTATTGGCCAGTTAAAATGATCATTCTAAACTGATCATTGGTGCTCCTTGAGTAAAGGCTTATAAATGAAACATAATGCATGCCATCACGCAATTTGGGATAGATCTGCTTATTTCGAGCCATTAACGTCGATATTTCGGACTTAAAATTTGAAACCATATCAAAAATTGAGCGAGCTTTAACGTCAGCGTTGCATTCGTGTCATTCTGAACTCTAAATCAAAAGTTATGGATGATTTAGTGCGGACATGTCAAGTTGATCGGCCATGGGGGTTGGACTCTTTTCATTTTGAGCTCTAAATCAATAGTTAAAGACCATTTAGTGCAGACATCTAATGTTGATCAGCTATTTAAAATGATCATTCTGAACTGATCATTGGTGCTCCTTGAGTAAATGCTTATAAATGAAACATAATGCATGGCATCTGGCAGTTTGGAATAGATTGGATTGATTGGAGGGTTTTTCTTAGCTATTTCGGTCTTAAATTTTGTCACAATATAAAAAATTGAGCTAGTTTAATGTTAGCATTGGATTCGTGTCATTTTGAACTCTAAATCAAAAGTTATGGACTACTTATTGCGGACATGTCAACTTGATCGGCCAGTTAAAATGATCATTCTAAACAGATCACTGGTGCTTCTTGAGGAAAGGCTTATAAATGAAGCATAATGCATGGCATCATGCAGTTTGGGATACATTGGATTACTTGAAGGCTTTTCCGTAGCTATTTTGGTCTTGAATTTTGTCACAATATAGAAAATGGAGCTAGCTTAACGTGGGCGTTGTATTCGTGTCATTTTGAACTCTAAATCAAAAGTTACTGACGATGTATTATTTCCAGTTAAAATGATCATTCTAAATTAATCATTGGTGCTCCTTGAGTAAAGGCTTATAGATGAAGCATAATGCATGGCATCACGCAGTTCGGGATAGATTGGATTATTTGGAGCCTTTAAAGTGTATATTTCATTGTTAAATTTTGCAACCATGTCAAAAATTGAGCAAGCTTTAACGTGAGCATTGGATTCATGTCATTCTGAATTCTAAATCAAAAGTTACGGACGATTTAGTGCATACATGTCAAGTTGATCGGCCAGTTAAAATGATCATTCTAAACTGATCATTGGTGCTCCTTGATTAAAGACTTATAAATGAAGCATAATGAATGGTATCATGCAGTTTGGGATATATTGTATTACCTTGAGGCTTTGTAGTAACTCTTTCATTCTCAAATGTTGTCACAATAAGGAAAATGGAGCTACCTTAACGTGGGTGTTGGACTCATGTCATTTGATCTCTAATTCAGTAGTTAAAGAAGATTTAATGCGGACATTCCAAGTTGATCAGCTTTTAAGAATGATCATTCAAAACTAATCATTGGTGCTCCTTGAGTAAAAGCTTATAATGCATGGCATCATGCAGTTTGAAATAGATTGGAATACTTGGAGGCTTTTTCCTAGCTATTTCGCTCTTAAATTTTTCATAATATACAAAATTGACCTAGCTTAACGTGGGTGTTGGATTCGTGTCATTTTGAACTCTAAATCAAAAGTTACAGACTTTTTACTGCGGATATGTCAACTTGATCGGCCAGTTAAAATGATCATTCAAAACTGATCATCAGTGCTCCTTGAGTAAAAGCTTATAAATGAAACATAATGTATGGCATCACGCAGTCCGGAATAATCTGGATTACTTGGAGACTTTTTTGTAGCTATTTTGGTCTTAAATTTTGTCACAATGGAGAAAATTGAGCTAGCTGAACGTGGGTGTTCGATTCGTGTCATTCTGAACTCTAAATCAAAATTTAAGGACGATTTAGTGCGGACATGTCAAGTTGATTGGCCTGTTAAAATGATCATTCTAAATTGATCATTGATGCTCCCTGATTAAAGGCTTATAAATGAAGCATAATGAATGGTATCACGCAGTTTTGAATACGTTGTATTACCTGGAGGCTTTGGAGTAGCTCTTTCATTCTCAAATGTTGTTAGAATTAGGAAAATTGAGCTAGCCTAACGTGGGGGTTGGACACATTTCATTTTGAGCTCTAAATCAATAGTTAAAAACGATTTAGTGCAGACATGTCAAGTTGATCAGCTATTTAAAATGATCATTCTAAACTGATTATTGGTCCTCCTTGAGTAAATGCTTATAAATGAAGCATAAAACATGGCATCATGCAGTTTGGAATAGATTGGATTAACTGGAGGCTTTTTCGTAGCAATTTCAGTCTAAAATTTTGTCACAATATACAAAATTTAGCTAGCATAACGTGGGCGTTGGACTCGTGTAATTTTTAACTCTAAATCAAAATTTATGGACTTTTTATTGCGGATATGTCAACTTGATCGGCCAGTTAAAATGATCATACTTAACTGATCATTAGTGCTCCTTGAGTAAAGCCTTGTAAATGAAACATCATGCAATTTGGAATAGATTGGATTTTTTGGAGACTTTTTCATAGCTATTTTGGTTTTAAATTATGTCACAATATAGAAAATTGAGGTAGCTGAACGTGGGTGTTGGATTTGTGTAATTTTGAACTTTAAATCAAAAGTACGGACTTTATATTGCAGACATGTCAAATTGATAGGTCAGTTAAAATGATTATTATAAACTGATCCTCGGTGCTCCTTGAGTAAATGCTTATAAATGAAGCATAATGTATGGCATCATGTAGTTTGGGATACATTGGATTATTTGAAGGCTTTTTCATAGCTATTTCGTTTTTAAAATTTGTCACAATATAGAAAATTGAGCTAGCTTAACGTGGGTGTTGCATTCGTGTCATTTTGAAATCTAAATCAAAAGTTACGGACGATTTATTACGGCATGTAAATTTCATCGGCTACTTAAAATGATCATTCTAAACTGATCATTGGTTCTCCTTGAGTAAAGGCTTATAAATGAAGCATAATGCATGGTATCACGCAGTTCAGGATAGATTGGATTATTTGGATCCTTTAACGTGGATATTTTGGTGTTAAATTTTGTAACCATGTCGAAAATTAAGCGAGCTTTAACGTGATCATTGAATTAGTGTCATTATGAACTCTAAATCAAAAGTTACAAACGATTTAGTGCGGACATGTCAAGTTGATAGGCTGGTTAAAATGATCATTCTAAACTGATCAATGGTCCTCCTTGATTAAAGGCTTATAAATGAAGCATAATGAATGGTATCACGCAGTTTGGGATATGTTGTATTACCTCGAGGCTTTGTAGTAGCTCTTTCATTCTCAAATATTGTCACAGTAAGAAAAATTGAGCTAGCTTAACATGGCTGTTGGATTCGTGTCATTCTAAACTCTAAATCAAAAGTTACAGACGATTTAGTGCAGACATGTCAAGTTGATCAGCTAGTTAAAATGATCATTCTAAACAGATCATTGGTGCTCATTGAGTAAAGGAGTATAAATGAAGCATAATGCATAGCATCACACAAATTTCGATAGATTTGATTACTTGGAGGATTTTTCATAGACATTTTGATCTTAAATTTTTTCAAAAATATAGAAAATTGAGCTAGCTTAACGTGGGTGTTGGTTTCGCGTCATTTTGAACTCTATATCAAAAGTTGCTGACGATTTACTGTGAACATGTCAAGTTGATATTCCAGTTAAAAAGATCATTCCAAACTAATCATTGCTCCTCCATGATTAATGGCTAATAAATGAAGTATAATGCATGGCATCACGTAGTTTGGGATACATTAGATTACTTGGAGGCTTTGTCATAGATTTTTCTGTCTTACATGTTGTCATAATATGGAAAATTGAGCTAGCTTAACATGGGCGTTGGATTCATGTCATTTTGAGCTCTAAATAAAACTCTAAAGACGATTTAGTGCGGATATATCAAGTTGATCACAATATAGGAAACTGAGCTAGATTAACGTGGGTGTTGAATTTGTGCCATTTTGTACTCTAAATCAAAAGTTACGGACGATTTACTACGGACATGTCAAGTTGATAGGCTAGTTCAAATGGTCATTCTTAATTGAAGATTCATGCTCCTTGAGCAAAGGCTTATAAATGACAAATTGTCGTAGCTATTGCATAACGCTGATTGGGATTGATTGGATTACTTGGAGGATTTTTCATAGCTATTTCGATCTTAAATTTTGTCAAACATATAGAAAATTGAGATAGCTTAATGTGGGTGTCAGATTCGTGTCATTTTGAACTCTAAATCAATAGTTAAAGACGATTAGTGCGGACATGTCAAGTTGATCGGCCAGTTCAAATGATCATTCTAAACTGATCATTGGTGCTCTTTAATTAAAGGCTTATAAATGATGCATACTGCATGGCATCACGCAGTTTGGGATATATTGGATTATTTGGAGGCTTTGTCATAGCTCTTTCAGTACTAAGTGTTGTCACAGTATGGAAATTTGAGCTAGTTTAATGTGGGTGTTGGATGCATGTAATTTTGAGCTCTAAATCAAAAGTAAATGAAGATTTAGTGCAGACTTGTCAAGTTGATCAGCTAGTTAAAATGATTATTCTAAACAGATCATTGATTCTCCTTGAGTAAGGTTTATAAATGAAGCATAATGCATGGCATCATGCAGTTCGGGATACGTTGGATTATTTGAAGGCTTTGTTGTAGCTCTTTCAGTCTCAATTGTTTTCATAATATGGAAAATTTAGTTAGCTTAATGTGGGCGTTGGATTCATGTCATTTTGAGCTCTAAATCATAAATTAATAAAGATTTAGTTTAGACTTGCCAAGTTGATCAGCTAGTTAAAATGATTATCCTAAACGGATCATTGATACTCCTTGAGTAAAGGCTTATAATGAAGCATAATGCCAGACATCACGCAATTGGGCATAGATTTGATTACTTGGAGGCTTTCTCATAGCTATTTTGGTCTTCAATTTTGTAAAAATATATAAAATTAAGCTAGCTTAACTGGGCGTTGAATTCGTGTCATTCTGAACTCTAAATTAAAAGTTAGGGATGATTTAGTGTGGACATGTCAAATTTATCGGCCATTAAAATGATCATATGAAACTGATCATTTGTGCTCCTTCAGCAAATGTTTATAAAAATAGCATAATGCATGGCATCTCGAAGTTTGGAATACATTGGATTACTTGGAGGCTTTGTCGTAGCTCTTCCAGAATGAAATGTTGTCACAATATGTAAAGTTGAGCTAGCATAATGTGGGCATTGGATTCATGTCATTTTGAGCTCTATATCAAAAGTGAAAAACGATTTAGTGCAGACATGTCAAGTTGATAAGGTAGTTAAAATGATCATTATAAACTGGTCATTGTTGATCATTGAGTAAAAGTTTAAAATGAAGAATAATGCATAGCATCACACAGTTTGCGTACACAGTTTGCGATAGATTGGATTACTTTGATGCTTTTGTCATAGCTATTTCAATCTTAAATATTGTCACAATATAGAAAATTGAGCTAGGTTAACATGGGTATTCGATTCAAGACATTTTCAACTTTAAATTAAAAGTTATGGACCATTTACTATAGACGTGTCAAGTTGATCGGCCACTTAAAATGATCATTCTAAACTAATCATTGGTGCTCCTTGAGCAAAGGATTAAAAATGATGCATAATGCATGGAATCATGAAGTTTGGGATATATGGGATTATTGTGATTCTCTGTCGTAGCTCTTTTAGTCTCAAATTTTCTCATAATATGGAAAATTGAGCTAGCTTAATGTGGGCGTTGGACTCATGTGACTTTGAGCTCTAAATAAAAGGTTAAAGACGATTTACTGCGTACATGTCAAGTTGATCGGCTAGTTAAAATGATCATTATAAACTGATCATTGGTGCTCCTTGAGTAAAGGCTTATATATGAAGCATAATGCATGGTATCACGCTGTTTGGAATACACTTAATTACTTGGAGGCTTTATAGTAGCTCTTTCAGTCTCAAAGGTTGTCACAATATGGAAAATTGAGGTAGCTTAATGTGGGCGTTGGACTCATGTGATTTTGAGCTCTAAAATCAAAAGTTAAAGACAATTTAGTGCGAACATGTCAAGTTGATCAGCTAGTTAAAATGATTATTCTAAACTGATCATTGCGCTCCTTGATGAAAGGCTTATATATGATGCATAATGCATGACATCATGCAGTTTGGGATACATTAGATTACTTGGAGGCCTTGTCGTACCTCTTTTAGTCTTAAATGTTGTCACAATGTGGAAAATTTAGCTAGTTTAACGTGGGTGTTGGATTCATGTCATTTTGAGCTCTAAATCAAAAGTTAATGAAGATTTAGTACAGTCTTTTCAAGTTGATCAGCTAGTTCAAATGATTATTCTAAACGGATCAGTGGTACTCCTTGAGTAAAGGCTTATAAGTGAAGCATAATGCCTAGCATTACGCAATTTGAAATAGATTTGATTACTTGGAGGCTTTATCACAACAATTTCGGTCTTAAAGTTTGTCACAATATAGAAAATTAAGCTTGCTTAACGTGAGCGTTGGATTCGTGTCATTCTATAGTCCAAATCAAAAGTTACGAACGATTTAGGGCGGACATGTCAAGTTGAACCTCCAGTTAAAATTATCATTCTAAACTGATCATTTGTGCTCCTTGAGTAAAGGCTTATAAAAGTAGCATAATGCATGGAATCATTAAGTTTGGGATACATTATATTACTCCGAGGCTTTGTCGTAGCTCTTTTAGTCTCAAATGTTGTCATAGTATGGAAAATTGAGCTAGCTTAATGTGGGCGTTGGACTCATGTGACTTTTATCTATATATCAGAAGTTAAAGACGATTTAATTCGGACATGTCAAATTGATAAGCTAGTTAAAATGATCTTTCTAAAATGAGCATTGGTACTACTTGCGCAAAGGCTTATATATGAAGCATAATGTATGGCATCACGGAGTTTGGAATATGTTTAATTACTTGGACGCTTTGTAGTAGCTCTTTTAGTCTCAAAGGTTGTCACAATATGGAAAAATGAGCTAGCTTAATGTGGACAATGGACTCATGTGATTTTGAGCTATAAATCAGAAGTTAAAGACGATGTAATGTGAATATGTCAAGTTGATCAGCTAGTTAAAATGATCATTTTAAACAGATCAATGGTGATCCTTGAGTAAAGGCTTATAAATGAAGCATAATGCATGGCATCACGCAGTTTGGAATACATTGGATTACTTGGAGGCTTTATAGTAGCTATTTCAGTCTCAAATGTTATCACAACATGGAAAATTGAGCTAGGTTAATGTGGGCATTGGACTGATGTTTTTTTGAGCTCTAAATCAAATGTTAAAGCCTATTTAGTGCGGAAATGTGAAGTAGATCAGCTAGTTAAAATGATCATTCTAAACTGATCATTGGTCCTCCTTGAGTAAACATTTGTAAAGAAGCATAATGCATGGCATCACGTTGTTTGGGATATATTGGATTATTTGGAGGTTTTTTTCTTAGCTATTTCAGTGTTAAATATTGTCACAATATAGAATATTGAGCAAGCTTAACGTGGGTGTTGGATTTGTGTCATTCTAAACTCTAAATCAAAAGTTATGGATGATTTAGTATGTACATGTCAAGTTGGTCGTCCAATTAAAATGATAATTCTTAACTGATCATCAGAGTTCCTTGAGTAAAGGCTTATAACTGAATCATAATGCATCGCCTCAAACAGTGTGGGATACATTGGATTACCTGGTGGCTTTGTTATAGCTATTTTGGTCTTAAGCTTTAGCACAATATAGAAAATTTAGATAGTTTAACGTGGGCAATGGATTCATGTCATTATGAATTCTAAATCAAAAGTTATGGACATGTCAAGTTTATCGATTAGTTAAATTGATCATTCTAAACTGATCATTGGTGCTCATCGAGCAAAAGTTTTAGAAAATGATGCATAATGCATGGCATAACGTAGTTTGGGATACATTGGATTACTTGGAGGCTTGTCGTAGCTCTTTCAGTCTCAAATGTTGTCACAATATTCCAAATTGAGCTAGTTTAACGTGGGCGCTGGATTCATGTCATTTTGAGCTCAAAATCACAAGATAAAGACGATTTAGGGCGGATATATCAAGGTTATCAGCTAGTTAAAATGATCATTCTAAACTGATCATTGGTGCTCATTGAGAAAAGATTTAGAAATGAAGCATAATGCATGAGATCACCCAGTTTGGGATACACTGGATTACTTGGAGGCTTTGTCATAGCTGTGACAGTCTCAACTGTTGTCAAAATATTAAAAATTGAGCTAGACCAACGTGGTTGTTGGATTCATGTCAGTTTGAGCTCTCAATCAAATGTTAAAGAGGATTTAGTGCGAACATGTTAAGTTGATCAGCTAGTTAGAATAATCGTTCTAAACTGATCATTGGTGCTCATTTAGCAATGGTTTACAAATGAACCATTATGCATGGTATCACGCAGTTTGGAAAAATTAGATAACTTGGAGGCTTTGTCGTTGCTCTTTCAGTCTCAAATGTTGTCACTATATGAAAAATTGAGCTAGCATAATGTGGGCGTTGAACTCATGTCATTTGGCGCTTTAAATCAAAAGTTACGGACGATTTAGTGCGTACATGTCAAGTTGATCAGCAAGTTAAAATGATCATTCTAAACTGATCGTTGGTGCTACTTAAAATTTTTTTTAAAATGAAACATAATGCATGGTATCACGTAGTTTAGGATTGATACAAGCCTCGATTCAAAGCTTGGATGCGCGTGGGCTGTTTGGAGAAGGTTAGGTGAGAAACTAGACCTTAGACTTCTGGATAGGGGCTTTTGGTTTGGTATTGGGTGAAAGATGAAGTGAACCACCCGAGGGGTGATGAACCTCGTGATAAATCTCAAACTTAGAGCTAGGAGGCTGGTCTCAACTAGGTTCTAAGCGCACAAGCTTCTTTGATAGAAAAACTTGTAGAAGAAAATTTGCACTTTTTTAGTATCAAAAAGGTTGTCGAACTACAATGCTGGAAGGAGCCTTATTAATATGCTCGACAGCTTGACCTTCTAGGGTCGACTCAAAGAAAGAAAAGGAAAGTTTACAAAAATGCACATATGGAAAATGTACAAAAGTGCATAACCGAAAAAAGACCTATTCCTAAAATGTCTTTGACTTAGAAATATAAAAACTCTAGATCCTACCCTGCAAAACAGAAAGAGGCATATATTCGAATTGAAAACTTACCTTTCTTACCTCACGGCCAAGAAATGGAAGGTGGCCGTCCTTGTGGCATGCACACGCCTTGCTCCTAGTATTCGACTTGGAGTAGGGTTATGAGTCTTTGGGCCTTGACCTCTCTTGCCACTAAAGCCCAAGTCTCTGAATTCCCTTGCATTGTTGAGAAGCCTTTGGACTCTTCTTTGAACTTCTGGCCCACTGTCCTTTGTCGATCATCCTCTAGGAGTGCTCTTGATCTGCTCCCTGTCATTGCTCCTGGTGGCACCACTGGTGTTGAGACTTCCTCTAGATGCAGCTGGCAGCTTATCTCGTCCGAGTCTCCTTGTGTAGAAGTTGAAATGCTCGTGTACTCGGCTGGATCGGCTGTACCGGCTGGACTGTGCGAGGTACTGGCCGGAATTCCTTCTGGACCGGCCAAGTTGATCCCGGAGTCGGCGGCATCACCAATGGGACCGGCGGTGTCATCCACGTCGCCACCAGTTGGGCCAGAGGTTTGGGCCTCTCCGCCAGCAATGCTGATCGGTCCGGTCCTGTTGGTCGAGGGTCCGGCGGTACCACTTGGGCCGGCAGAAGTGCCAAATGGCCCGGCTGTCTCGGGAAAGCTTCCTGGTCAGCCAGTCTGGTCTCCCGGCCGGACATACGACCTGATGTCCCCATCAAGGATAGATTGGATTACTTGGAGGCTTTGTGGTAGATCTTTTAGTCTCAAATGTTGTCACAATAAAGAAACCTGAGCTAAATTAACGTGGGCGTTGGATTCATGTCATTTTGGAGCTCTATATCAAATGTTAAAGACGATTTAGTGTGGATATGTTTAGTTTATCGGCTAGTTAAAATGATCATTCTAAACTAATCATTGGTGCTTATTACACATTGGTTTACAAATAAAGCATAATGCATGGCATCATGCAGTTTGGGATAGATTCAATTACTTGGAGACTATGTCGAAGTTATTTCAGTCAAAAATTTAATCGCAATATAGAAAACTGAGATAGCTTAACGTGGGCATTTGATTCGTCTCATTCTATACTCTAAATCAAAAGTTATGGACAATTTAGTGCGGACATGTCAAGTTCATTGGCCAGTTAAAATGATCATTCTAAACAAATCATTGGTGCTCTTTGAATAAAGACTTATAAATGAACTATAATGCATGGCATCACGCAGTTTAGGATACATTGGATTACTTGGAGGCTTTGTTGTACCTCTTTCAGTCTCAAATGCTGTCACATTATTGAAAATTGAGCTAGTTTAACGTGGGCGTTGGATTCATGTCATTTTGAGCTCCAAATCAAATGTTAAAGACGATTTAGTGTGGACATGTCAAGTATATCAGCTAGTTAAATTGATCATTCTAAACTGATCATTGGTGCTCATTGAGCAAAAAGTTTAAAAATGAAGCATAATCCATGGCATCACGCATTTTTGGATAGATTGGAATACTTGGAGCCTTTGTCGCAGCTATTTCAGTCTGAAATTTAATCACAAAATAGAAAACTGAGAAAGCTTAACGTGGGCGTTAGATTTTTGTCATTATGAACATTAAATCAAAAGTTACGGACAATTTAGTGCGGATATGTCAAGTTGATCTGCCACTTAAAATGATAATTCCAAACTAATGATTGGTGCTCATTGAGTAAAGCATAATGCATGGCATCACGCAGTTTAGGATACATTGGATTACTTGGAGGCTTTGTCGTAGCTTAATCAGTCTCAAATGTTGTCACAATATTGAAAATTGGGCTAGAATAACATGGACGTTGGATTCATGTCATGTTAAGCTTTATAGCAAATGTTAAAGACGATCTAATGCGGATATTTCAAATTGATTAGCTAGCTCAAATGATCATTCTAAACTGATCATTGCTGCTCATCTAGCTAAGGTTTAAAAATGAAACATAATGCATGGTATCACGTAATTTGGGATATAGTGGATTATTTGGACGCTATGTCGTAGCTATTTTTTTCTTAAAAATTTTCACAATGTAGAATACTGAGCTAGCTTAACGTCGCCGTTGGATTCGTGTTATTCTCAACTCTAAATCAAAAGTTACAGACAATTTAGTGCGGACATGTCAAGTTCATCAGCCAGTTAAAATGATAATTCTAAGATGATCATTGGTGTTCTTTGAGTAAAACCTTATAAATGAAGCATTATGCCTTGCATCATAAAGTTTGGGATACATTGCATTACTTAGAGGCTTTTCGTTGCTCTTTCGGTCTCAAATGTTGTCACAATATTGAAAATTGAGCTCGATTAACGTGGCCGTTGGATTCATGTCATTTTGAGCTCTAAATCAAATGTTAAAGACGATTTAGTGCGGAAATGCGAAGTTGATCAGCTAGTTAAAATGATAATTCTAAACTGATCATTGGTGCTCATTGAGCAATGGTTTACAAATGAAGCATTATGCGTGGCATCAGGTAGATTGGGATAGATTGGATTACTTGGAGGATTTTTCGTAGCTATTTTGGTTAGAATTTTTATCACAATATAGAAAACTGAGATAGCTTAACCTGGGGTTTTTATTCGTGTTATTCTGAACTCCAAATCAAAAGTCACGGACGATTTATTGTGGACATATCAAGTTCATCGGCCAGTTAAAATGATCATTCTAAACTTATAATTGGTGCTCTTTCAGTGAAGGCTTATAAATCAAGTATAAAGCATCGCATCACGCCGTTTAAAATACAGTGGATTACTTGGAGGCTTTGTCGTAGCTCTTTCAGTCTAAAATGTTGTCACAATATTGAAAAATTGAGCTAGTTTAACATGGGTGTTGGATTCATGTCATTTTGAGCTCTAAATCAAATGTTAAAGACAATTTAGTGCGTACATGCCAAGTTGATCAGCTAGTTAAAATGATCATTCTAAACTGATCATTGGTGCTCATTGAGCAAAGGTTGACAAACGAAGCATAATGCATGGCACGACGCAGTTTTGTACAGATTGGATTACATAGAGGCTTTGTCGTAGCTATTTGGGTCAGAAATTTAATCACAATATAGAAAACTGATATAGCTTAACGTGGCGTTAGATTTGTGTCATTATGAACACTCAATCAAAAGTTACGGACGATTTGTTGTGGACATGTGACGTTGATCGGCCATTTAAAATGATAATTCTAAACTGATCATTGGTGCTCCCTGAGAAAAGGCTTATAAGAGTAATTCACAGCATCACGCAGTTTGGGATACATTAGATTACTTGGAGGCTTTGTCGTAGCTCTTTTAGTCTCCAATGTTGTCACAATATTGAAAAATTGAGCTAGATTAACGTGGTCGTTGGATTCGTGTAATTTTGAGCTCTAAATCAAATGCTAAAGACAACTTAGTGCGGACATGTCAAGTTGATCAGCTAGTTAAAATAATCATTCTAAACTGTTCATTACTGCTCATCGAGCAAAGGTTTATAAATGAAGCATAATGCATGGTATCATACAGTTTGGGATAGATTGTATTACTTGTACAATTTGTCGTAGCTATTTCAGTCTGAAATTTTTCCACAATATAGAATATTGAGCTAGCTTGACGTCGCCGTTGGATTCGTGTCGTTCTGAAATCTAAATCAAATGTTACAAACTATTTAGTGCAGATATGTCAAGTTCATCGGCCATTTAAAATCATCATTCTGAACTGATCATTGGTGCTCTTTGAGTAAAGGCTTATAAATGAAGCATAATGCATGGTATCATACAGTTTGGGAAACGTTGGATTATTTGGAGGCTTTGACATAGCTTTTTCAGTCTCAAATGTTGTCACAATATTGAAAATTGAGCTAGATTAACGTGACCGTTGGATTCATGTAATTTTGAACTCTGAATCATTCTAAACTAATAATTGGTGCTCTTTGAGTGAAGGTTTATAAATCAAGTATAAAGCATGGCATCACGTCGTTTAAAATACATTGGATTACTGGCTTTGTCATAGCTCTTTCAGTCTCAAATGTTGTCACAATATTGAAAATTGAGCTAGTTTAACATGGGCATTGGATTCATGTCATTTTGAGCTCTAAATCAAATGTTAAAGACGATTTAGTACGTACATGTCAAGTCGATCAGCTAGTTAAAATGATCATTCTAAACTGATTATTGGTGCTCATTGAGCAAAGGTTGACAAACGAAGCATAATGCATGGTATGACGCAGTTTTGGATAGATTGGATTACTTGGAGGCTTTGTCGTAGCTATTTCGGTCTTAAATTATGTCACAATATAGAATATTGATCAAGCTTAATGTATGCATTGGATTCGTGTCATTCTGAACTTTAAATCAAAAGATATGGACAATCATAAGTCGAATTGATAGGCGAGTTAAGATGATCATTCTAAACTGTTCATCGCTGCCCCTTAAGTAACGGCTCCTAAATGAAGCATAATGTCTGGCATCACGAAGTTTGACAAATATTGGAGTACATGGGGGCTTTGTTGTACCTCTTTCAGTTACAAATGTTGTCAAAATATAGAAAATTGAGTTAGATTAATATGGGCATTGGATTCATGTCATTTTGAGCTCTAAATCATATGTTAACAACCATTCAATGCAGACATGACAAAATGATCAGCTAGTTAAAATGATCAGATTAAACTGATCATTGGTGCTCATTGAGAAAAAGTTTACAAATGAAGCATAATGCATGACATCACTAAGTTTGGGATAGATTGGAATACATGGATGCTTTGTTGTAGCTATTTCAATCTTAAATTTTTTATATATATAGAATATTGAGCAGCTAAATGTCGACATTGGATTCATGTCATTCTTAACTCTAAATCAAAAGTTACGAACGATTTAGTGCCGACATGTCAAGTTGATCTGCTAGTTAAAATGATCATTCTAAACTGATCATTGGTGCTCATTGAAAAAAAAATTACAAAGGAAGCATAATGCATGGCATCACATAGTTTTGCTTAGATTGGATTACTTGGAGGCTTTCATAGCTATTTTGGTCTTAATTTTTGTCACAATATGAAACACAGATCTAGTTTAACGTGGGCGTTGGACTCTAAATCAAAAGTTATGAACGATTTAGTGCGGACATGTCAAGTTGATCGGCCTGTTAAAACGATAATACTAAGCTGATAATTGGTTCTCCTTGAGTAAAGGCTTATAAATGAAGCATAATGCATGTCATGACATAGTTTCGGATACATCGTAGCTCTTTCAGTCTCAAATGTTGTCACAATATGGAAACTTTAGTTAGGTTAATGTTGTTGTTGGACTCATGTTATTTTGAGCTCTAAATCAAATGTAAAGAAGATTTAGTGAGGACATGTCAAGTTGATCAGCTAGTTAAAATGATCATTATTAACTGATCATTTGTGCTCATTGAGCAAAGATTTAAAAATGAAGCATAATGCATGGAATCACTCAGTTTGGGATATATTGGATTACTTTCAGGCTTTTTCGTAGCTATTTTGGTCTCACAATTTGTCACAATATAGAATATTGAGCGAGGTTAACGTGGGCGTTAGATTCGTGTCATTCTGAACTCTAAATCAAAAGTTACGGACCATTTAGTGCAGACATGTCAAGTTGATCGGCCACTTAAAATGATCATTCAAAACTGCTCATTACTGCCCATTGGTGCTCCTTGAGTAAAGGCCTATAAATGAAGCATAATGTCTGGCATCACTCTGTTTGGATACATTGTTTTATGTGGGGGCTTTTTAGTAGCTCTTTAAGTCTCAAATGATGTCACAATATTGAAAATTTAGCTAGATTAATGTGGGCCTTGGATTCATGCATTTTTTGAGCTCTAAACAAAATGTTAAAGACGATTTAGTGCGGACATGTCAAGTTGATCGGCTAGTTAAAATGATCATTCTAAACTGATCATTGGTTCTCATTGAGCAAAGATTTACAAAGGAAGCATAATGCATCACATCACGTAGTTTGGGATATATTGTATTACTTGGAGGCTTTGGCATAGGTATTTTGGGGTTAAACTGTGTTATAATATTGAAAACTGAGCTATTTTAATGTGGGTGTTGGATTCGTGTCATTCTAAACTCTAAATCAAAAGTTATGGACGATTTAGTGCGGACATGTTAAGTTGATCGGCCAATTCAAATGATAATTTTAAACTGATCATTGGTGCTCCTTGAGTAAAGGCTTATAAATTAAGCATAATAAATGAAGCATAATGAATGTCATCATTTTAACTTGCCGAAACATTGGATTACTTGGTGGCTTTGTCGTAGCTCTTTTAGTCTCAAATGTTGTCACGGTACTGAAAAGTGAGCTAGATTAACGTGGCCATTGGATTCATATCATTTTGAGCTCTAAATCAAATGTAAAAAAGATTTAGTGCAGACATGTCAAGTTGATCAGCCAGTTAAAATGATCATTCTAAACAGCTCATTTGTGCTCATTGAGGAAAGATTTATAAATGAAGCATAATGCCGGGCATCACACAGTTTGGGATAGATTGGATTACTTAGAGGCTTTTGTGTAGCTATTTCGGTCTTAAATTTTCTCACAATATAGATTATTGAGTTAGCTTAACGTGGGCATCGGATTCGTGTCATTCTAAAATCTAAATCAAAACTTACGGACGATTTAATGCGGACATGTCAAGTTGATCGGCAAGTTAAAATGATCATTCTAAACTGCTCATTGGTGCCCCCTTGAGTAAAGGCTCATAAATTAAGCATAATGCATGGTATCACGGAGTTTCGTATATATTGGATTACTTGGGGGCTTTGTCGTAGCTCTTTCAGTCTCAACGTTTGACACAATATTGAAAAGTAAGCTAGATTAACGTGGGCATTGGATTCATGTCATTTTGGCTCCAAATCAAACGTTAAAAACGATTTAGTGCAGACGGTATATGTTGAACAGCTAGTTAGAATAATCATTGGTGGTCATTGAGAAAAGGTTTATAGATGATGCATAATTCATGGCAGCACTAAGTTTGGGATAGAATGGATTAATTGGAGGCTTTGCCGTAGCTATTTTAATCTTAAATTTTGCCAAAATATAGAATATTGAGCTAGCTTAATGTGGGAATTGGATTCATATAATTCAGAACTCTAAATCAAAAGTTACAGACGATTTAGTTCGTACATGTCAAGTTTATCGGCTAGTTCAATTGATTATTCTAAACTGATCATTGGTGCTCATTGAGAAAAGGTTTACAAAGGAAGCATAATGCATGGCACCACGCAGTTTGGGATATATTGGATTAGTTGGAGGCTTTGTCATAGCTATTTTGGTCATAAATTATATCACAATATAGAAAACTGAGCTACTTTAACGTGGGCGTTGAATATAACGTGAGCTACTTTAACGTGTCATTCTGAACTCTAAATATAAAGTTATGGACAATTTAGTGCGTACATGTTAAGTTGATCGGCCAGTTAAAATGAAAATTCTAACTGATCATTGGTGGTCCTTGAGTAAAGGCTTATAAATGAAGCATAATGCATGGCATCATGCAGTTTGGGATACATTGGATTAATTGCAAGCTTTGTCGTAGCTCTTTCAGTCTCAAATGTTGTCATAATATTGAAAATTGAGCTAGATTAATGTGGTCATTTGATTCATGTCATTTTGAGCTCTAAATCATATTTAATAAATATTAAGTGCGGCCAAGTCAAGTTGATCAGCTAGTGAAAATGATCAATCTAAACTGATCATTGGTGGTCATTGAGCAATGGTTTATAAATGAAGCATAATGCATGGCATAAAGCAGTTTAAGATAGATTGGAATAATTGGAGCTTTGTCATAGATATTTCTGTCTTAAATTGTGTCTTAATATAGAAAATTGAGCTTGTTTAATTTTTGGGTGTTGGATTCATGTCATTCTGAACTCTAAATCGAAAGTTATGGATGATTTAGTGCGGACATATCAAGTTGATCGGCTAGTTTAAATGATCATTCTAAACTGATCATTGGTGCTTCTTTAGTAAAGGCTTATAAATGAAACATAATGCATGGTGTCACGCAGTTTGGGATACATTGGATTACTTGTAGGCTTTTTCGTCTCTCTTTCATTCTCAAATGTTGTCACAATATTGAAAGTTGAGGTAGATTAACGTAGCCGTTTGATTCATGTCGTTTTGAGCTCTAAATCAAATTTTAAAAAGATTTAGTGCGGACATGTCAAGTTGATCAGCTAGTGAAAATTACCATTCTAAACTGATCACTGGTGCTCATTGAGCAATGATTTATAAAGAAGCATAATGCAAGACATCACGCTGTTTAAGATTGATTGGATTACTTGTAGGCTTTGTCGTAGCTATTTCATCTTAAATTTTGTCACAGTATAGAATATTGAGCTACCTTAACGTAGGCGTTTGATTCGTGTCATTCTGAACTCTAAATCAAAAGTTACAGATGATTTATTGCGGACATGTTAACTTGATCGGCCCGTTTAAATGATCATTCTAAACTGATCATTGGTGCTCCTTTAGAAAATGCTTGGAATTGAAGCATAATGCATATTATCATGCTGTTATGGATACATTGGATTACTTGGGAGCTTTTTCGTAGCTCTCTCAGTCTCAACTGTTGACACAATATTGAAAATTGATCTAGATTAATGTGGGTGTTAGATTCATGTCAATCCGAGGTCTAAATCAAATTTTAAAAAGATTTAGTGCGGACATGTCAAGTTGATCAGCTAGTGAAAATTATCATTCTAAACTAATCATTGGTGCTCATTGAGCAATGATTTATAAATGAAGCATAATGCATGGTATCACGCTGTTTAAGATTGATTGGATTACTTGTAGGCTTTATGGTAGCTATTTCAATCTTAAATTTTGTCACAATATAGAATTTTGAGCTAGCTTGATTCGTGTGATTCTGAACTCTAAATCAAAAGTTATAGATGATTTAGTGCGGACATGTTAACTTGATCGGCAGTTTAAATGATCATTCTAAATTGATCATTGGTGCTCCTTTAGTAAAGGCTTATAATTGAATCATAATGCATATTATCATGAGTTATGGATACATTGGATTATTTGGGAGCTTTGTCGTAGCTCTCTCAATCTCAACTGTTGTCACAATATTGAAAATTGATCTAGATTAATATGGGCGTTAGATTCATGTCATTTTGAGCTCTAAATCAAATGTTAAACACGATTTAGTGCCAAGTTGATCATCTAGTTAAAATGATCATTCTAAATTGATTATTGGTGCTGCTTGAGTAAAGGCTTATATATGAAGCATAATGCATGGTATCACGCAGTTTGGGATACATTGGATTACTTGGGGGCTTTGTCATAGCTCTTTCAGTCTCAATTGTTGTCCCAATATTGAAAATTGACCTAGATTAATGTGGGAGTTGGATTCATGTCATTTTGGTTCTAAATCAAATGTTAAAGACAATTTAGTGCGGACAGGTCAAGTTGATCAGGTAGTTAAAATAATTAATCTAAACTGATCATTGGTGGTCATTGAGGCATGGTTTACAAATGAAGCATAATTCATGGCAACACTAAGTTTGGTATATATTGGATTACTTGGAGGCTTTGCGTAGCTCTTTCAGTCTCAATTGTCATCACAATATTGAATATTGAAAATGATTAGACTGGATTCATCTCATTCTGAACTCTAACATAAAAGTTATCGACCATTTAGTGCGGAAATATCAATTTTATCGGCGAGTTAAATTGGTTATTCTAAACCAATCATTGGTGCTCATGGAGAAAAGGTTTATAAAGGAAGCATAATGCATGGCATCATGCTGTTTGGGATATACTGGATTAGTTGGAGGCTTTGTCATAGCTATTTCGGTCTTAAATTTTGTCACAATATAGAAAACTGAGCTAGTTTAACGTGGGTGTTGGATTCATGTCATTCTTAACTCTAAATAAAAACTTATGGACGACTTTATTCGGACATGTTAAGTTGATCGGACGGTTAAAATGATAATACTAAGCGGATCATTGGTGCTCCTTGAGTAAAGGCATATAAATAAAGCATAATGCATGTCATCACGTAGTTTGGGATACATTGCATTACTTGGAGGCTTTGTTAGCTATTTCAGTCTCAAATGTTATCTCAATATTGAAAATTAACGTGGGCATTGGATTCATGTCATTTTGAGCTCTAAATCAAATGTTAAAGACGATTTCGTACAACGGACATGTCAAGTTGGTCAGTTAGTTAAAATGATCATTCTAAACTGATCATTAGTGCTCATTAAGAAAAGATTTACAAATGAAGCATAATGCATGGCATCACTAAGTATGGGATAGATTGGATTACTTGGAGGCTTTGTCGTAGCTCTTTCAGTCTCAAATGTTGTCACAATATTGAAAATTGACCTAGATTAACGTGACCATTGGATTCATGTCATTTTGAGCTCTAAATCATATTTAAAAAAGATTAAGTGCGGCCATGTCAAGTTGATCAGCTAGTGAAAATGATCATTTTAAACTGATCATTGGTGGTCATTGAGCAATGATTTATTAATGAAGCATAATGCATGGCATCAAGCAGTTTAAGATAGATTGGATTAGTTGGAGCTTTGCCATAGATATTTCGGTCTTAAATTGTGTCTCAGTATAGAAAACTGAGCTTGTTTAACGTGTGTGTTGTATTCATGTCATTCTGAACTCTAAATCAAAAGTTACGGATGATTTAGTGCGGACATGTCAAGTTGATCGGCTAGTTTAAATGATCACACTAAACTGATCATTGGTGCTTCTTTAGTAAATCTTAGAAATCAAGCATAATGCATGGTGTCACGCAGTTTGGGATACGTTGGATACTTGTAGGATTTTTTGTATCTCTTTCAGTCTCAAATGCTGTCATAATATTGAAAATTGAGGTAGATTAACCTAGCCGTTTGATTCATGTCGTTTTGAGCTCAAAATCAAATTTTAAAAAGATTTAGTGCGGACATGTCAAATTGATCAGCAAGTGAAAATTATCATTCTAAACAGATCATTGGTGCTCATTGAGGAATGATTTATAAATGAAGCATAATGCATGGCATCACACTATTTAAGATTGGTTGGATTACTTGTAGGCTTTGTCGTAGCTATTTTAATTTTAAATTTTGTCACAATATAGAATATTGAGCTACCTTAACATATGCGTTTGATTCGTGGCATTCTGAACTATAAATCAAAAGTTACAGATGATTTATTGCGGACATGTTAACATGATCGGCCAATTTAGATGATCATTCTAAACTGATCATTGGTGCTCGTTTAGTATAGGCATATAAGTGAAGCATAATGCATATTATCACGCAGTTATGGATACATTGGATTATTTGGGAACTTTGTCGTAGCTCTCTCAATCTGAACGGTTGTCACAATATTGAAAATTGATCTCGATTAACGTGGGCGTTGGATTCATGTCGTTCTGAGCTCTAAATCAAATTTTAAAAAGATTTAGTGCAGACATGTCAAGTTGATCAGCTAGTGAAAATTATCTTTCTAAATTGATCATTGGTGCTCATTGAGCAATGATTTATAAATGAAGCATAATGCATGGTATCACGCTGTTTAAGATTGATTGGATTACTTGTAGGCTTTGTCATAACTATTTTAATCTTAAATTTTGTCACAATATAGAATACTGAGCTTCCTTAATGTAGTTGTTTGATTCGTGTCATTCTGAACTCTAAATCAAAAGTTACAGATGATTTAGTGCAGAAATGTTAACTTGATCGGCCAGTTTAAATGATCATTCTAAACTGATCATTGGTGCTCTTTTAGTTAAGGCTTATAATTGAAGCATAATGCATATTATCACGCAGTTATGGATACATTGGATTATTTGGAGCTTTTTCGTAGCTCTCTCAATCTCAACTTTTGTCACAATATTGAAAATTGATCTAGATTAATGTGGGCGTTGGATTCATGTCATTTTGAGCTCTAAATCAAATGTTAAAGACAATTTAGTAGGGACAAGTGAAGTTGATCATCTAGTTAAAATGATCATTCTAAACTGATTATTGGTGCTGCTTGAGTAAAGGCTTATAAATGAAGCATAATGCATGGTATCGCGCAGTTTGTGATACATTGGATTACTTGGGGGCTTTGTCATAGCTCTTTCAGTATCAACTGTTGTCACAAATTGAAAATTTACCTATATTAAGCGGGCGTTGGATTCATGTCATTTTGGTTCTAAATCATATGTTAAAGACGATTTAGTGCGCACATGTCATGTTGATCAGGTAGTTAAAATAATTAATCTAAACTTATCATTGCTGGTCATTGAGGCATGGTTTACAAATGAAGCATAATTCATGGCATCACTAATTTTGGGATATATTGAATTACTTGGAAGCTCTGTCATAGCTCTTTTAGTCTCAAATGCTATCACAATATTGAATATTGAAAACGATTAGACTGGATTCATGTCATTCTGAACTCTAAATCAAAAGTTATGGACCATTTAGTGCGGAAATATCAATTTTAGCGGCTAGTTAAATTGGTCATTCTAAACCAATTATTGGTGCTCATGGAGAAAAGGTTTATAAAGGAAGAATAATGCATGGTATCATGCAGTTTGGGATATATTGGATTAGTTGGAGGCTTTGTTCTAGCTATTCCGGTCTTAAATTTTGTCACAATATAGAAAAGTGAGCTAGTTTAACGTGGGCATTGGATTCATGTCATTCTGAACTCTAAATCAAATGTTATGGATGACTTTATTCGGACATGCTAAGTTGATCGGCCGGTTACAATGATAATACTAAGCTGATCATTGGTGCTCCTTGAGAAAAGGCATATAAATAATCATAAAGCATGTCATCACGTAGTTTGTGATACATTGCATTACCTGGAGGCTTTGTCTTAGCTCTTTCAGTCTCAAATGTTATCTCAATATTGAAAATTGAGCTAGATTAACGTGGGCATTGGATTCATGTAATTTTGAGCTCTAAATCAAATGTTAAAGACGATTTAGTACTACGGACATGTCAAGTTGGTCAGCTAGTTAAAATGGTCATTCTAAACTGATCATTCGTGCTCATTAAGCAAAGATGTACAAATGAAGCATAATGCATGGCATCACTAAGTCTGGGATAGATTGGATTACTTGGAGGCTTTGTCGTAGCTATTTCAATCTTAAATTTTGACACAATACAGATTATTGAGCTATCTTAATATGGGCATTGGATTCTTGTCATTTTAATTCTAAATCAAATGTTCAAGACGATTTACTGCGGACATGTCAATTTTATCGGCTAGTTAAATTGATCATTCTGAACTGATCATTGGTGCTCATGGACAAAAGATTTACAAAGGAATCATAATCCATGGCATCACGCAGTTTTGGATATATTAAATTACTTGTAGGCTTTGTGATAGCTAATTTGGTTTTAAATTTTGTCACAAAATAAAAAACTGAGCTATGTTAACGTGGGCGTTGGATTCATATCATTTTGAACTCTAAATAATATGTTAAATACAATTTAGTGCGGACATGTCAAGTTGATCAGCTAGTTAAAATTATTATTCTAAATTGATCATTGGTGGTCATTGAGCAAAAGGTTTAAAAATGAAGCATAATACATGGATTCACGTAGTTTCGGATAGATTGGATTACTTGGAGGCTTTTTGTAGCTAATTCGGTCTAAAATTTTGTCAGAATATATATGATTCAGCTAGCTTAACGTGGGCATTGGATTCGTGTCATTCTGAAATATAAATCAAAATTTACGGAGGGTTTAGTGCATACATGTAAAGTTGATCGGCCAGTTAAAATGAACATTCTAAACTAATCGTTGGTGCTCCTTCATTAAAGGCTTATAAATGAAGCATAATGCATGGTATCACGCAGTTTGGGATAGATTAGATTTCTTGTGGGCTTTTTCGTAGTTCTTTCAGTCTCAAATGTTGTCACAATATTGAAAATTGAGCTCGATTAACGTGAGCGTTGGATTCATGTCATTTTGAGCTCTAAATCAAATGTTAAAGATTCAGTCTCAAATGTTGTCACAATATTGAAAATTGAGCTAGATTAACGTGAGCGTTGGATTCATGTCATTTTGAGCTCTAAATCAAATGTTAAAGATGATTTAGTGTGAACATGTCAAGTTTATCAGCTATTTAAAATGACGATTTTAAACTGTTCATTGGTGGTCATTGAGCAAAAGGTTTACAAATGAAGCATAATTCATGGCATCACTAAGTTTGGGATAGATTGGATTAGTTGGAGGCTGTGTCGTAGGTATGTCGGTCTTAAATTTTGTCACAATATAGAATATTAATCTAGCTTAATGTTGGCTTTGGATTCGTCTCATTCTGAATTATAAATTAAAAGTTATAGAAGATTTAGTGCGGACTTGTCAAGTTGATCAGCCAGTTAAAATGATCATTGTAAACTGATCATTGGTACTCCTTGAGTAAAGGCTTATAAATTAAGTATAATGCATGGCATTAAGCAGTTTGGAATACATTGGATTAATTGGAGGCTTTGTCGTAGCTCTTTCAGTTTCAAATGTTGTCACAATATTGATAATTGAGCTAGATTAAAGTGGGTGTTGGATTCATATCATTTTGAGCTCTAAATCAAATATTAAAGACGATTTAGTGCGGACATGTCAAGTTGATCAGCTAGTTAAAATGATTATTCGAAACTAATCATTGGTGGTCATTGAGCAAAAGGTTTACAAATTAAGCATAATTCACGGCATCACTAAGTTTTGGATAGATAGATTACTTGGAGGAATTGTCGTAGCTATTTTAATCTTAAATTATTTCAAAATATTGAATATTGAGATTGTTCAATGTGGGATTGGGTTCATGCCATTCAAAACACTTAATCAAAAGTTCCGTACGATTAAGTACGGCCATGTCAAGTTTATCGGCTAGTTAAGTTGATCATTCTAAGCTGATCATTGCTGCTCATTGAGCAAAGGTTTACAAAGGAAGCATAATGCAGCATCAAGCAGTTTGGGATGTATTGTATTACTTGGAGGCTTTGTCATAGCTATTTTTGTTTTAAATTGTGTCACAATATAGAAAACTGTGCTAGTTTAGCGTAGGTATTGGATTCTTGTAATTCTGAACTCTAAATCAAAAGTTACGGACGATTTAGTGCGGACATGTCAAGGTTATTGGCCACTTAAAATGATCATTCTAAACCGATCACTGGTGCTCCTTGAGTAAAGGCTTATAAATGAAGAATAATGCATGTCATCATGTAGTTTGGGATACATTAGATTACTTGGAGGCTTTATCATAGCTCTTTCAGTCTCAAATAATTTTGAAACATGAGCTAGATTAAAGTGGCCGTTGGATTTTTGTCATTTAGTGTGAAGATGTCAAGTTGATCAGCTAGATAAAATATCATTCTCAACTGATCATTGGTGCTCATTAAGCAAAGATTTATAAATGAAGCCTAATACATGCCATCACACAATTTTGGATAGATTGTATTACTTGGAGGCTTTGTCGTAGCTATTTTGGTCTTATATTTTGCCAAAATAGAGAATATTGATCTAGCTTAACACGTGCTCTTGTCATTTTGAACTCTAAATCAAAAGTTACGCAAGATTTGGTGTGGACATGTCAAGCTGATCGGCCAGTTCAAATGATCATTCTAATCTGATCATTGGTGCTCCTTAAGTCAAGGCTTATAAATGAATCATAATGCATGGCATCACACAGTTTGGGAAACATTGGATTACTTGTGGGCTTTGTCGTAGCTCTTTGTGTCTCAAATGTTGTCACAATTTTAAAAATTGAGCTATATTAACGTAGGTGTTGGATTCATGTCTTTTTTTACTTTTAGACACAAGAATTTGGAGCGCCTCCAGATAAGTTACAACTTCTCAAGGCCGTCCACAAGAACAAAAAGGCTGGTCGCATTCAAGATGCTCTCGTTAGTGAGATCATCAAAAAATTGAAAAAGGAAAAAAGTGATATTTTGTCACCAGTGTCAAGTTGGTTCTTCATCTTCAATCACCAAATTGTCTCGTTCTGAGATTAAACGTCTGGTTCTTGATGAATGTTTGATTTATTTTTTTATTTATTTTTATATTTAATATTATTATATTTTTAATAATTTTTTTTGTTTTTACAGGAAATATAAGTTTCTAATAGAGTTGCATATACCAGTGGTGCAACATCTGCGGGTGGAAAATGACGAATCTTAAATATTTTTTATATATTATGATAACCAAATTCTCCGATAAATTTTTTTCTCCTCCTTGTGCTCCATCGATCTAATTTGTAGAATTTAAAACAATTAAACTTTATATATTATTATATTTATAATAAGAAATATTATTTTTATTTAACTGTTTTAATATTTTTTAAATATTTAAAAAATATTAATTAAATTTATTAATTAAAAAATTATTTTCAAATATTTAATGAATAATTTTTAAAAATAATTATTCATAATTTTTTTTTCAATTATTTGGTTATTTTCGATGGACGTAGTCGTCGGAAATCACCGACGGAATTGTGTCCGCCGGGAAGCTTATTTCATCCCAATGTCGTCGATTCAATACCATTGGTTGTGCTTCCGAACGGCACCGGTCATCGGAAGTTGTCGACGGCCCGACTGACTAAATCCATCGCAAATACGTGTGTACTTTCCGATGGACTTGACCATCGAATATCCGTCGGCAAATGACATTGGAAACTTTTATCCTAAACCCGTCGGTACTTCCCAATGAACCATTCCCAGCGAATATCCGTCGTCATTCACCAACGGCTACACTTATCGAAAACCTGTCGGTAATTGCTGACACAAGTGACCCGTCGAATATCCGTCGGCATATGCCGACGGCTCCCTTTATCGCAAACCCATCGGTAATTCCTGATTTCCCGATGGAAATTTGTTTCCGACGAAATAGTCCCGACAGATAACTTTGGTCACAAAGTCAACAAGAATTGCTCTTTCCGATGGATTGCTGACAAATTTCGTCGTCGAAAAATTGATGTTTTCTTGTAGTGAATGTTAAAGACGATTTAGTGCGGACATGTCAAGTTGATCAGTTAGTTAAAATGAGTATTTTAAACTAATCATTGGTGCTCATTGAGCAAAGGCTTACAAATGAAGCAAAATGCTTGGTATCAAGCGCTTTGGGATAGATTAGATTATTGGGAAGCTTTGTCGTAGCTATTTTGGTCTTAAACTTAATCATAATATAGTAAACTGAGCTAGCTTAACATGGGCGTTGGATTCATGTCATCTGAACTCTAAATCAAAAGTTACGGACGATTTAGTGTGGACATGTCAAGTTGATCAGCCAATTAAAATGATCATTCTAAACTGATCATTCTAATCTGATCATTGCTGCTCCTTGATTAAAGACTTATAAATAAAGCATAATGTATGGCATCACGAAGATTGGGATATATTGGGTTACTTGGAGGTTTTTTCTTGCTGTTTATGTCTTAACTTTAACCACAATATAGAAAACTGAGCTAGATTAACGTGGGCGTTTGATGTGATCCTGATGATGATCAAGCCCCTGATCAAGTCCAAATGGTTGTGGAAGAGTGGATGAATGGATTAAAATTGCGGAATTGGTGAAATGATAGTGTAACTTGCGGATGTGTGAGCTATTAAGTGGATGGATCCGAGAACAAGGGGAAATGGATGATACTTTTCAAGGATGGTGAAAAATCCTTGGACTAGCTACTTGCTCTGTGTGAATGAAAATGGCCAGGCACGTTGGGAAAGGGGTGATTCGATTTGAATCTTCCAAGCGTGATAAAGATCCATTAGACTTTCATCTCTTGAGAAAAATGAGAAAGTGTTCTAAAATTCCTTATTCAAGAGGATGATCTAACGAGTTTAAAAAGGAGTTTTGCTATTAAAATGTTTAATGATTCAGAAAGGAGGATACAAGAGAGTATTTATAGTAGTCTAGGAAATTGAAAATGACTCCTAAAATTCTAGCAAAACATTAAAGGAAATATTTAGGGAATTACAAAGACAACTAAGACAAAGACTATGAAGTAAATAATATTTTGACTTGATGCTTCCTCTCTTATTTCATGGATGATGAGATAGAATGGACCTTGATTCACCAAAAAGCTGTGGTAAAATACCTTGGGCTTGCCTAATTAAAAACCTATCTTAGAAAATCCACTGGGGCAAAACTAAGAATAGGGAAAAAGAGTACAATTCAAGGCACCTCTCTTGGTGAGGTTTAGGTGGCTTGAATTACAACCAATGTGGTTGGATTAGCACACACTAAACTGGCTGAATGGTGTTGAGAATGTGTTGTAATGTTGCCTTAAGTTTGGCTTGATTGGATCGGGTAATGGGGCTATTGAAGATTTGTAACTTTCATCTCCAATATTTGTGGGTCTAGCTCCTCCTTAGCATCATTAGTGGCTTCTTCCTCCTCTGGTTCAAGCTGCTCCTTAGGTTTTGGTTTCTTGCTGGCTATGCTAACATCAAGTGATATCAGGACCCACTCCAAACTAGGTTGTATCTCTACAAATCCGTTTGCACCCTTTCGTATTCTTGCAAAAACGTTTTGTAACCTTTCGTCTTCTTTTTGCGATTTGTTTAAAATGTTTCTGGGTTTTTTTCTTGTTTAAACTTGATCTTAGATGTGCTTAAGACAGGGGTGATACAGTCAAGCGAAACTGCTTTTTCCAGCTCGGTATTATTGGTACGGAAAAAAGACCAGAGTTGGCGTTTCTACGTGGATTACAGTGCGCTCAACAAGGTAACAACGATAGATAGCTATCCAATTCCTATTATTGATCAGCTACTGGATGAACTCAACGGAGCTAGGGTATTTTCAAAACTGCATTTAAGGTCGGGCTACTATCAAATCCGGATAAAGGTGGAAGATATTCCTATGTCAGCATTTCGCACCCACGACGGTCAGTACGAGTTCAAAGTAATGCCGTCCGGGTTAACGATTGCACCAACTACCTTCCAGTCCCTGATGAACGATGTCTTCCGACAATTTCTATGAAAATATTTGTTGGTATTCTTCGACGACATTCTGGTATATAGTAGAGATATGTCGTCACACGTGAGCCATGTGGAAACAGTATTGGAGGTACTGGAACAGCAGCAGTTGTACGCAAATCGCCGGAAATGTCAGTTTGGGAGTTCAAGAATTGAATATTTGGGTCATCTAGTATCAGAAGCAGGGGTTGAGGCTGATTCTTCTAAAATAGATTGGTAACTGAACTCCGTGAGTTTTTGGGACTTACGGGGTATTACCAGAAATTTGTGAAGGATTATGGTACAATAGCAAAACCACTCACTTCGCTGCTCAAGAAGGATCAATTTAAATGGAACCTAGAGGCGACAACAGATTTTGAAAAACTCAAACGGGTGATGTCGGAGGTTCCAGTTTTAAGTTTACCTAACTTTAATGAGTTATTTGTGGTGGAGGCAGATGCTTCAGGTCACGGTTTGTGGGTGGTATTGCTGCAACAACAAAGCCTGGTAGCCTATTATAGCGGCGGTTTATCCAATTGGGAAAGGCTCAAATTGATTTATGAGAAGGAGTTTATGGGGATAGTAATGGCAATTCAAAAACGGCGTCACTATTTGTTGATGATGAAGTTCATAGTTCGGACAGATCAGCACAGCCTCAAGTTTCTACTCGAGCAGCGGGAAATAGGGCTGGAATATCAAAAATGGCTAATCAAATTGATGGGCTTCGATTTCGACATTCACTATAAACCCGGAACCGAAAACAGAGTGGCAGATGCATTGTCCAGGTACAGCAATGTGACTTCACTCATGGCATTAACAATTCCAGCATCGATTCAGGTAGAAGAAATATGCCAAGAGGTTGAAAAACATACAGAATGGGGAAAAATGATTACCGATCTCCAACAAAATTCCTCACTACACCCGGATTATGCACTGGTGCAGGGCCGATTGCTGCGTAAAGGCAAGTTAGTGGTGGTTTCTGACTCGCCAATAATCAGCCAAATTTTGGTGGAATTTCACAACAGTATGGAGGGTGGTCACGCGGGGGTACTTAATACACAAAAAAGGATAGCAGAATTGTTCTATTGGAGGGGAATGTTGACCGATATCTGACGTTAAGTAGCCGAATGCAGCGTATATCAACGACAAAAATACTCGACACTCGCTCCAAGTGGTTTACTCCAACCCTTACCTATTCCAGCGCAGATTTGGGAAGATGGGAGTATGGATTTTGTGGAGGGAATGTTCACTTCCCAAGGGAAAAATTCAATCATGGTGGTAGTGGATCGATTGTCCAAATATGCTCATTTCATAGGACTCCGACACCCCTTTAATGCGTCTGAGATTGCAGGTAATTTCGTTCGATAAATATTCCGCCTACATAGGTTTCCTCGTACGGTAGTTTTGGATAGGGACAAAAATTTTATGAGCCTGTTGTGGTGGGAGTTATTTTTCCTAGCTGGAACTACATTCAAGTATAGTACAGCTTACTATCCTCATATAGATGGACAGTCGGAAGTGGTAAACCGCATGATAGATACTTATTTGTGGTTCTATGCGAGTGAGAAACCAAGGATTGGATGAGTTATTTGGTTTGAGCAGAACATTGGAATAATATGGCCTACCATATGGCAATAAAAATGACGCCATTCAGAGCTGTTTATGGGGCGATCCTCCAAGATTGATCAAGTACGAATCAGGGTGGACGGTTGTTGAAGACTTAGAGGAACAACTGTTGGAAAGAGGTCATGTTTTGGAATAGCTATGCGTGAACTTAGAATGGGCACAACAATTAATGAAGAAGTATGCCGATGGGCACGTAGGGATGTGGAATTTCAGGTGGGAGATTGGGTGTATCTCAAGATTAAGCCGTATCGGCAAAGAAAATTTGCCACACAAAAATGAGAAGCTATCGGCCAGGTATTATGGACCATATGAAGTGGCAGCAAGGATTTCTCCACCAACAGCCAAAATACATAATGTATTTCACGTTTCTTTGTTGAAGCAATCGATAGGTAATCATCTGAGGAGTTCTCCATTACCGGCTCAGCTTACTGAGGGAATGGAGTTGATTCACGAGCCAGAAGAGGTGAGAGCCTCACGATACAATGATAAATCACGTAAGGGTGGAATTGTTGCTGCATTGGAAAGACATAGGGGAACATGAAGATTCATCGATCTCAGCTGAACAGTTTGAGAAGGCATATCTGGACTTTAATCTTGGGGACAAGATTGATTTCCATGGGCGGGATATTGATACGTATGAGGAAAAACATCCTCCCATACTGTATCAGTATCGAAGGCGACCCAAAACCTCAGCAGAAGTGGGCTCTTGGGAGAACGGAGAAGGAAGAAGGGCTTAATGGATCAGTAAAAGAGCAGCTGGTCCTAACTAAACCAAGGGAATTAACCATGGTACAGTTTGAAGATCCCAAGGCAGGTACTGTCAGAGAATAACCGATCCTGGAAAGGGGAGGAATATTTGGAAGATTTGCTGTTGAGAGGAGGAGTATATAAAGGAAGAGAAGTGGAAAGAGGAAGTCAGCACTGAAGAATCGACTGAGTGAGGGGAGTAGGAGAAGTAATTTTCTTTTGCTTTAAATCTTTTATTTATTCAGGGAATAGAATACTAGTATGGTTATCTCTAACACCAAACTTATCAGCTTTCTAAGATAGGTTTTTAATGAGGCAAGCCCAAGATACTTTACCACAACCTCATGGTGAATCAAGGCCTATTCTATCTCATCATCCATGAAATAACAGAGGAAGAATCAAGTCAACACATTATTTACTTCTTAGTCTTTGATTTTGTTGTCTTTGTAATTCTCTAAGTATTTCTTTTAATGTTTTGGTAGAATTTTAGAAGTCATTTTCAATTACCTACACTAGTATAAGTACTCTCTTGTTGATCGGCTAGTTAAAATGATTACTCTGAACTGATCATTGTTGCTCATTTAGCAAAGACTTACAAACGAAGCCTAATGCATGGCATCACACAGTTTGGGATAGGTTGGATTACTTGGAAGATTTTCCTTTCTATTTCTGTCTTAACTTTAATCACAATATTAAAAAATGAGCTAGCTTAACCTGGCCATTGGATTCGTGTCATTTTGAACTTTAAATCAAAAGTAATGAACAATTTAATGCGGGCATTTCAAGTTGATCGGCAAATTAAAATGATCATTCTAAACTGCTCATTGGTTCTCCTTTAGTAAACGTTTATAAATGAAGCATAATGCATGGCATCAAACAGTTTGGGATACATGTCATTTTGAAACGTTTAGAAAACTGAGTTAGCTTAACATGGGGATGGGATTTGTGTCATTCTGAACTATAAATCAAAAGTTACAAACGATTTAGGGCAGACATGTCAAGTTGATCGGCCAGTTGAAATGAGCATTCTAAACTGATTATTGGTGCACCTTGAGTAAAAGTTTATAAATGAAGCATATTGCATGGCACCACACAGTATATGATACATTCGATTACTTGGAGCCTTTGTCGTAGCTCTTTCATTCTCAAATGTTGTCCCAATATAGAAAATTGAGGTAGATTAACGTAGGCATTGTATTCATGTCATTTTGAGCTCTAAATCAAAAATTAAAGACGATTTGGTGTAGACATGTGAAGTTGATCAGCTAGTTAAAATGATCATTGTAAACTGATCATTGTAAACTGATCATTGGGGATCATTGAGCAAAGGTTTACAAATCAAGCATAATGCATGGCGTCACTCAATTTGGGATACACTGGATTACCTGGAGGATGTCTCCTTGCTATTGCTGTCTTTAATTTAATCACAATATAGAAAACTGAGCTAGCTTAACATGGGGGTTGGATTTGTTTCATTCTGAACTCTAAATCAAAGTAACGGACGATTTAGTGCGGAAATGTCAAATTGATCGGCCAGTTTAAATGAGCATTCTAAACTGGTCATTGGTGCTCCTTGAGTAAAGTCTTATAAATGAAGCATAATGCATGGCATCACGCAGTTTGGGATACTTTGAGGATTTGTCGTAGCTCTTTCATTCTCAAATGTTGTCAAAATATTGAAAATTGGGCTAGATTAACGTAGGCGTTGGATTGAGGTAATTTTGAGCTCTCTATGAAATATTAAAGACGATTGGGTGCAGACATTTCAATTTGATCAGCTAGTTAAAATGGTCATTCTAAAATGATCATAGGCTTTGATTTAGCAAAGGTTTACAAATCAAGTATAATGCATGGCATCACGCAGTTTGGGATAGTTTGGTTTACTGGGAGGCTTGTCCTTGTTATTTTTTTCTTAACTTTGATCACAATATAGAAAACTGAGCTAGCTTAACATGGGCGTTGGATTCGTGTCATTCCGAACACTAAATCAAAAGTTATGGACGACTAAGTGCGGACATTTCAAGTTGATCGGCCAGTTAAAATGATCATTCTAAACTGATCACTAGTGCTCCTTGAGTAAACTCTTATAAATGAAGCATAATGCATGGCATCACGCATTTTGGGATACATTAAGCATAATGCATGGCATCACGCGTTGGATTCATGTCATTAAGCATAATACATCAAGCATAATGCATGGCATCACGCGTTGGATTCATGTCATTTTGAGCTCTAAATCAAATATTAAGGACGATTTTGTGCTGAAATGTCAAGTTGATCAGCTAGTTAAAATGATGATTCTAAACTGCTTATTGGGTCTCATTTTCCAAAGGTTTACAAATCAAGCATAAGGCATTGCATCACGTAGTTTGGGATAGATTGGATTACTTGGAGGCTTGTCCTTGGAATTTCTATCTTAACTTTGATCACAACTTAGAAAACTAAGCTACCTTAACGTGGGCGTTGGATTCGTGTCATTCTGAACTCTAAATCAAAACTTATGGATGATTTAGTGCGGACTTTTCAAGTTGATCGCCAGTTAAAATGATCATTCTAAACTTATCACTGGTGCTCCTTGAGTTAAATCTTATATATAACGCAGCATTGCATCACGCAGTTTGGGATATATTGGATTACTTGTAGGCTTTGTCATAGCTCTTTCAGTCTCAAATGCTATCACAATATTGAAAATTTATCTAGATTAATCTGAGTGTTGGATTCATGTTATTCTGAACTCTGAATCAAATGTGAAAATGGATTTAGTGAGGACATGTCAAGTTTATCAGCTAGTTAAAATGATAATTCTAAACTGATAATTGATACTCATTAGGCAAGGTCTACAAATGAAACATAATGCAGTTAGGTATAGATTGGTTTACTTGTAGCCTTTGTCGAAGCTCTTTCAATCCCAAATTTAATCATAATATACAAACTTGAGATAGCTTAATATGGACGTTGGATTTGTGTCATTCTTAACTCTAAATCAAAAGTTACGGACGATTCAGTGCGGACATGTCAAGTTGATCGGCGAGTTAAAATGATCAGTTTTTACTGATCATTGGTGCTCCTTGACTAAAGGGTTATCACTGAAGCATAGTGCATGCCATGACGCAAGTTGGTATACATTAGATTACTTGGAGGCTTTGTTGTAGCTCTTTCAGTCTCAAATGTTGTCACAATATTGAAAACTGAGCTAGATAAACGTGGGCGTTCGATTCATATCATTTTGATCTCCAAATAAAATGTTAGGGATGATTTAATGCTGACATGTCAAGGTGATCATTTAGTGAAAATGATCATTCTAAACTGATAATGTGGGCTCATGGAGCAAAGGCTTACAAATGAAGCATAATGCACGACATCACTCAGTTTGGGATAGATTGGGTTACTTGTAGGCTGTATCCTTGCTATTTCCGTCTTTAATTTAATCACAATATAGAAAACTGAGATACCTTAACGTGGGTTTTGGATTCGTGTCATCCTGAAATGTAAATCAAAAGGTATGGACAATTTATTGCGAATATGTCAATTTGATCAGCCAGTTAAAATAATCATTTTAAACTGATCATTGGTGCTCCTTGAGTAAACGGTTATATATAAAGCATAATGCACGGCACCACGCAGTTCGGGATACATTGGATTACTTGTAGTCTTTGTCGTACCTCTTTCATTCTGAAATGTTGTCACAATATTGAAAATTGAGCTAGATTGATGTGGGCGTTGGATTCATGTCATTTTGAGCTCAAAATCAAATATTAAAGACGATTCGGTGCAGACATGTCAAGTTGATCAGCTAGTTAAAATGATTATTCTAAGCTGATCATTGGTACTCATTTAGCAAAGGTTTATGAATGAAGCATAATGCATAGCATCAAGCAGTTTGGGATAGATTGGATTACTTGGAAGTTTTTTCCTTGCTATTTCTGTCTTAACTTTGATCACAATATATAAAACTGAGTCAGCTTAATATGGGCGTTGGATTCGTATCATTGTGAACTCTTAATCAAATTTATGAACGATTTAGTGCGGACATTTCAAGTATATCTGCGAGTTAAAATGATCATTCTAAACTGATCATTGGCGCTCCTTGAGTAAACGCTTATAAATGAAGCATAATGCATGACATCATGCTGTTCAGGATACATTGGATTACTTGGAGGCTTTGTGGTAGCTCTTTCATTCTCAAATGTTGTCACAATATTGAAAATTCAGCTATATTAACGTGTCCGTTGGATTCATGTCTTTCTGAATTCTAAATCAAATATTAAAGATGATTTGGTGTAGTCATGTCAAGTTGATCAGCTAGTTAAAATGATCAATCTAAACTGATCATTGGCGCTCATTTAGCAAAGGTTTACAAATGAAGCATAATGCATGGCATCGCGTAGTTTGGGATAGATTGGATTACTTGGAGGCTTTTTCCATGCTATTCTTGTCTTAACTTTGATCACAATATGGAAATCTGTGCAAGCTTAACGTGGGCGTTGGATTTGTATCATTCTAAACTTTAAATCAAAATTATGGATGATTTAGTGCGGACATTTCAAGTTGATCAGCGAGTTAAAATGATCATTCTAAACTGATCATCGGTGCTACTTGAGTAAACGCTTATAAATGAAGCATAATGCATGGAATTATGGGCGTTGAATTCATGTCATTTTTAGCTCCAAATCAAAGATTAAAGAAAATTTGGTACAGACATGTCAAGTTGATCAGCTAGTTAAAATGATCATTCTAAACTGATTATTGGTGCTCATTTAGCAAAGGTTTACAAATAATGCATAATGCATGCATCACGCAGTGTGGGATAGATTGGATTACTTGGAGACTTTGTCCTTGGTTTTTTTGTCTTAACTTTGATCACAATATGGAAATCTGAGCAAGCTTAATGTGGGTGTTGGATTCGTGTCCTTCTAAACTTTAAATCGAAGTTATGGACGATGAAGTGCGGACATTTCAAGTTGATCGGCGAGTTTAAAAGATCATTCTAAACTGATCATTGGTGCTCCTTGAGTAAACACTTCTAAATGAAACATAATGCATGGCATAACGCAGTTTGGGATACATTAGATTACTTGGAGACTTTGTCGTAGCTCTTTAGTTCTCAAATGTTGTCACAAGATTGAAAATTGAGCTAGATTAACATGAGCGTTGGATTCATGTAATTTTGAGCTCTATATCAAATATTAAAGTTGATTTGGTGAAGTCATGTCAAGTTGATCATATAGTTAAAATGATCATTATAAACTGATCATTGGTGCTCATTTAGCAATGGTTTACAAATGAAACATAATGCATGGCATCACGCAATTTGGGATAGATTGGTTTAGTTGCACGCTTTGTCCTAGCTATTTTGGTATTAAAATTAATAACAAATAGAAAACTGAGCAAGCTTAACGTGGGCACTGGATTCGTGTCAGTTTGAATTCTAAATGAAACATTACGAACAATTTGGTTCGGACATGTCAAGTCGATCGGCCAGCTAAAATGATCATTCTAAGCTGATCAACTTGAGTAAATGCTTATAAATTAAGCATAACTCAAGGCATTACGCAGTTTGCCATACATTGGATTACTTGGAGGCTTTGTCTTAGCTTTTTTAGTCTCAAATGTTGTCACAATATTGAAAATTGAGCTAGCTTAATGTGGGCATTGGATTAGTGTCATTAATGTATTCATTGGATTCATGTCATTTATTGAGATCTAAATCAAATGTTAAAAAAGATTTTGTGCGGACATGTTAAGTTGATCACCTAGTTAAAATGATCATTCTAAATTGATCATTCGTGCTCATTGAACAAAGGTTACAAATGAAGCATAATGCATGGCATCACGCAGTTTGGGATATATTGGATTATTTGGATTTTTTTTTATCTATTTCGATCTTATATTTAATAACAATATAGAAAATTGAGCTAGTTTAACGTGGGCATTGGATTTATGTCATTTTGATCTCTAAGTCAAATGTTACAGAAGATTTAGTGCGGACATATCAAATTGATCAGCTAGTTAAAATCATTATTCAAATATGATCATTGGTGCTACTTGAGTAAAGACTTATAAATGAAGTATAATGCATGGCATCATGCAGTTTGGGATACTTTGGATTACTTGGAGGTTTTGTCGTAGCTGTTTCAGTCTCAAATGTTGTCACAATATAGAAAATTGAGCTAGCTTAACGTGGGTGTTGGATTAGTGTCATTCAAAACTTACGGATGATATAGTGCAGACATGTTAAGTTGATGGGCTAGTTAAAATGATCATTCTAAACTGATCTTTGGTGCTCTTTGAGTAAAGGCTTATAAATGAAGCATAATGCATGACATCACACAGTTTGGGAGACAATGCATTACTTGGAGGCTTTTTCGTTGCTATTTGGTTTTAACTTTTGTCACAATATGGAAAATTGAGTTAGCTTAACGTGGGCGCTGAACTCATGACTTTTTGAACTCTAAATCAAAAATTACTAATGATTTGGCGTAGACAAGTCAAGTTGATCGGCACGTTAAAATAATCATTCTAAATTGATCATTGTTGCTCCTTGAGTTTGGGATACATTGGATCACTTGGAGGCTTTGTCGTAGCTCTCTTAGTCTGAGCTAGCTTAACGTGGGCGTTGGATTCGTGACATTCTAAACTTTAAATAAAAAGTTAAGGATGATTTAGTGAGGACTTGTCAAGTTGATCGGCCAGTTAAAATGGTTATTCTAAACTGATTATTGGTGCTCCTTAGGTAAAGGCTTATAAATGAAGCATAATGCATGGCATCACGCAGTTTAGGATAGATATGATTACTTGGAGGTTTTATCATAGCTATTTTTGTCTTAACTTTTTGTACAATATAGAAAATTGAGCTAGCTTAACGTGGACGTTGGATTCGTGTCACTTTGAAATCTAAATCACAAGTAATGGATGATTTAGTGCGTACATATCAAGTTGATCGGCCAATTAAAATGATCATTCTAAACTGATCGTTGGTGCTCCTTGTGTAAAGGTTTATAAATGAAACATAATGCATGGCAACACGCACTTTGGTATAAATTGGATTACTTGGAGGCTTTATTGTAGAATTTTAAGTCTTAAATGTTGTCACAATATAGAAAATTGATCTAGCTTAACGTAGGCATTGGATTCGTATCATTATGAACTCTAAATCAAAAGTTATGGACGATTTAGTGCGAACATGTCAAATTGATCGGCCAATTAAAAAGATAACTCTCAACTGATCATTTGTGCACCTTGAGTAAAGGCTAATAAATTAAGCATAGTGCATGGCAGTACGCCGGTTGGGATACATTGGATTAATTGGAGGCTTTTGGTAGCTCTCTCATTCTCAACTGTTTTCACGATATGGAAAATTGAGGTAGCTTAACGTGGACGTTGGACTCATGTCATTTTGAGTTTTAACTCAAAAGCTAAAGATGATTTAGTGCGGACATGTCAAGTTGATTATCTAGTTAAAATGATAATTCTAAATTGATCATTGGTGGTCTTGACTAAAAGCTTATAAATGAAGCATAATGCATGTCATCACGCAGTTTGGAATAAATTGGATTACTTGAAGCCTTTGTCTTACAATATAGAAAATTGAGCTTGCTAAACGTGGGCGTTGGATTCGTGTCATTCTAAACTCTAACTCAAAAGTTAACAGACGATTAAGTGCGGACATTATAAATTGACCGGCCAGTTAAAATGATCATTCTAAACTGATCACTAGTGCTCCTTGAATAAAGTGACACGAATCCAACGTCCACGTTAAGCTAGCTCAATTTTCTATATTGTGAGACAAAGGCTTCAAGTAATCCAATTTATTCCAAACTGCGTGATGACATGCATTATGCTTCATTTATAAGCTTTTAGTCAATGAAGCATAATGCATCTCATCACGTAATTTGGGATACATTGGATTAGTTGGAGGTATTTTCGTAGCTCTTTCAGTCTCAAATGTTGTCATAATACGGAAAATTGAGCTAGCTTAACGTGTTTCAGTCTCAAATGTTGTCACAATATCGACAATTGAGCTAGCTTAACGTGGGCGTTGGCCTCATGTCATTTTGAGCTCTAAATCAAAAGTTAAAGATGATTTAGTGCATACTTGTAAGTGGATCAGCTAGGTAAAATGATCATTCTTAACTGATCATATCTGCCCCCTGAGTAAAGGCAATAAATGAAACATAATGCATGGCCTCACTCAGTTTGGGATAGATTGGATTACTTGGAGTCTTTGTCGTAGCTATTTCGGTCTTAATTTTTTGTCACAATATAAAAAATTGAGCTAGATTAACGTGGATGTTAGATTCATGTCATTTTTAACTCTTTATCAAAAGTTACGGTTGATTTAGTGCACACATGTCAAGTTAATCGGCCAGTTAAAATGTTCTCTAACAATGTAAATGATTTTAAATGACCGCTTCTCTCTCTTGCGATCTTAAATGCAAATTTTCAGGTTAAGTCTTCTCCATCAGTTTCTATTGTTCAATCGCCATCGATGTGATCCTCTCTACGGTTTTAAGAGTGTACGTCGTTGATTTTCGACAGTTTTCTCACATTTTTGTGCCGATTTTCTCTTTCCTCTTTATTCCCCCTTTCTATTTAAACCCTATCCTCTGTTGCTTGTGATTTTCTTCTCCGTTCGTCATTTGGAAATTCACTCCATCACCATGTCCGATTTTCTCTCAAAGAAAATGCAAGACATAACACTCGGTCTCACTAAATCGCCAATTCAACTCCCGAACGAACTTTGTGTTCAAGCCATGAATGAAACCCGGTTTCCCCTCATCTGAAAACTGGTAAATAGTAGGAAGCAAAACCTTCAGGCATTGATGACTACCTTGCCGCTTTTATGTAGTGTGGGTGGGGTTGTTGTTTCGCGAATCATTAAACAAAACCGAGTTCAATTTCTCTTTCAGTCAGAAGAAGGACTTTTATCGGTTTTGCGGCAAGGACCATGGTCGTTCAATGACTGGATGAGTGTCCTCCAGAAATGGTCGTCGGAGTTTTATGAGATTGAGTTAAAGCGTATCCCGTTTTGGGTTCAAATCTGAGGTGTTCGCATTCAATATTTGACTGACCCGATGGTTATGTTCATCGGAGGAACTATCGGAGATCTCTTGGAATCCGAATTCACCGCCGACGGTTCTCATCGTGTGGAATTCGTTTGAGTAAGGGTGTTGTCTATATTGAAACCCCACTTTGATTCCAACGTATATTTCGTTTTGGGGAAGCCGATGTTGTCTTGAAGTTCTGGTATGAAATATTACGTCTTTTTGCACTCAATGTCGCCTGATTTCACATGATACGCCGGATTGCTCTTCATCAACCGCCTCTCCTCCTCCGGAAGATAATCATCGGAATGATGAAGACAATTCCGGAAATAATGGGAACAGTTCTGGCAACCAATCTCCTCCGGGTCCCTCCAATTCCGGCAACCAATCTTTTCCTCCAAATGCGATTCCAACTCCCGGAAATGATGAAGTCCCCGATGCTAAACATAGGAAAGCAAATCCTCCAAATCTCACTTCACCTGCTCCTGGTTAGGTTCTTTCTTACAACAATCCAATATTTGAAAATTTTCAAATAGTATTTCTATATATTGGAATTGGTTCAGATCGTAGTGATATGAAAAATAGCCTTCAATGGAATCGGTTCTAGTGTAGTATTTTTAAAGCACATTTACGGATTGATGAGTATGCAGTTTATGTGCTTCACCAATTGTGTTCTCTCTGTATGATGCTGATGATTTTAGGATGTCTAGGTGAAGGTGTGGTGGGCCTCAAACCCCCAGGAATTAAACAAACATTGCGTTTAGAAAATGCCAGGTTCTAGGAGGGTCTCTAGTAGTTTGACGCCTAAAGGGAATACAGAAGTATTATTCCCCAGACATACTCCGTAGTTCACGATGTTGTCGCTATTTTAAATTATGATTGTGTAATGTGTATTCCTCTGATAGGACTATGTGGGGGTTTAGCTTTGTTGTGGAAAAACTCTGTTAATGTTGCTGATGAACGACTTATGGATTGTAAAATCAACACTAAAGGATTTGACTTTTATTTGTCATGTGTTTATGGGCATCCAATACGTAAATTTAGAAATAATCTTTGGGAAAGATTACAACGTATTGCTCAGTTAAGAAAAGGACCTTGGTTAATGTGTGGAGATTGAAACAATATTCTACATGTAAATGACAAAAGGTGGTGTCGTCAGAGAACCAAGGAGTCTGTTTGATTTTCAAAACATGGTCTCAACATGTATGATTTCAGATATACATTTTATGGGAATAATATGACTTGGGCCGGCAGAAGAAATAATTTCTTGATTCAGAGCTGGATAGATAGAGCAATGGGGAATGCAGAAAGGAAGGCTCTTTATCCTGCAACCTCTGTTGAGTATTTAGCCTTAATTGATTCTGATCATAGACCAGGGATTATTAAAATTAGGAAAACTTCGCAATATGGGAAAAGACTGTTCTGATATGATCCTCGTTTGATTCAGCATGAAGAGTTTTCAAGTCTGATTCGAAACAGTTGGAATAATTTTTCACACATCTCTGATCCGGTTTTACTAACTAGAATGAGTACTTTCCGGAAACAGATATAAGTATGGAAGAGGAATAATATGGTCAATTTTAATACTCGAATAAAGGAGTTAACCCCTGAGATCAATTTGGCCAAAACAAGCTCCAATTCTTCAGTAAATAAAATATCCACTTTGAAAAAAGAGTTGTGCAAAGCTTATTCTGCTGAGGAGACTTATTGGAAAATTAAAAGCCGAAATCAATGGTTAAAAGAGGGAGATTAGAATACCCGTTTCTTTCACACAGTTACTAAGAATACCCGTTTCTTTCGATCTTAAATTTTTTTCACAATGTATAAAATTGAGCTATTTTACGTGGGCGTTGGATTCATGTCCTTTTGAACTCTAAATCAAAAGTTACAACCGAATTACTGTGGACATGTCAAGTTGATCGGCTAGTTAAAATGATCATTTTAAATTTATCATTGGTGCTCCTTGTGTAAAGGCGTCTAAATGAAGCATAATGCATGGCATCATGCTTTTTGGATAGATCTGATTACTTGGAGGCTTTTTTCGTAGCTATTCGATCTTAAATCTTGTCACAATATAGAAAATTGAGCTAGATTAACGTTGCGTTGGATTCGTGTCATTTTGAACTCTAAATCAAAAATTACGGATGATTTAGTGCGTGCATGTCAAATTGAACGGCCAGTTAAACTGATCATTTGTGCTACTTGAGTAAAGGCTTATAATTGAAGTATAATGCATGGCATCACGGAGTTTGGGATACATTGGATTGCATGGAGGCTTTTTTGTAGCTCTTTCAGTCTCAAATGTTACACAATATGGAAAATGGAGCTAGCTTAACGTGGGCATTGGACGATATAGTGCGAAAATGTCAAGTTGATCAGCTAACTAAAAATGATCATTCTATTCTAATCATTGGTGCTCATTGAGTAATGGCGTATAAATGAAGCATAATGCATAGCATCACGCAATTTGGGATATATTGGATTACTTGGAGACCTTTTCGTAGGTATTTCAATCTTAAATTTTTCCACAATATAGAAATTGAGCTAGCTTAACGTGGGCGTTGGATTCATGTTATTTTGAACTCTAAAACAAAGGCTACTACCGAATTACTGCGAACATGTCAAGTTGATCGGCCAGTTAAAATGATCATTCTAAACTGATCATTGGTGCTACATGAGTAAAGGATTCTAAATCAAGAATAATGCATGGCATCATGCTTTTTCGGATAGATCTGATTACTTGGATGCTTTTTTCGTAGCTATTTCGATCTTAAATTGAACTAGCTTAACATGGGCGTTGGATTTTTGTCATTTTGAACTCTAAATCAAAAGTTATAAAGGAATTACAACGGACATGACAAGTTGATCGGCCAGTTAGCATGATCATTCTAAACTGATTATTTGTGCTACTTGAGTAAAGGGTTATAAATGAAGCATAATGCATGGCATCATGGAGTTTGGGATAGATTGCAATACTTGGAGGTTTAAACGCAGCTCTTTCAGTCTCAAATATTGTCACAATATAGAAAATTGAGATAGCTCAAGGTATGCGTTGGATTCGTGTCATTTTGTACTCTAAATCAAAAGTTACAGACGATTTAGTGCAGATATGTAGAGTTGATCGTCCAGTTATAATGATTATTCTAAACTGATCATTGGTGCTCCTTCAGTAAAGGCTTATAAATGAAGCATAATGCATGGCATCACAAAGTTTGGCATATATTGCATTACTTGGAGGCTTTGTTGTAGCTCTTTCAGTCTCAAATATTGTCACAATATAGAAAATTGAGCTACCTCAACATGGGCCTTGGATTCGTGTCATTCTGAACTCTAAATCAAAAGCTACGCACGATTTAGTACGTATATGTCAAGTTCAGCGGCCAGTTAATGTGAATATTCTAAACTGATCATTGGTGCTCATTGGGTAAAGGCTTATAAATGAAGCATAATGCATGACATCACGTGTTTTGGGATAGATTGGATTACTTGGAGCCTTTGTCGTAGTGATTTCGGTCTTGAATTTTGTTACAATATCAAAAATTGAGGTAGCTTACCATTGCGTTGGATTAGTGTCATTTTGAACTCTAAATAAAAAATTACGGAAGATTTAGTGCGGGCATTTCAAATTGATCAGCCAGTTAAAATGATCATTTTAAACTGATCATTGGTGCTCCTTGAGTAAAAGCTAATAAATGAAGCATAATGCATGGCATCACGCAGTTTGGGAAAGATTGCATTACTTGGAGGCTTCGTTGTAGCTCTTTCAGTCTCAAATATTGTCACAATATAGAAAATTGAGCTAACTCAACATGGGCCTTGGATTCGTGTCATTCTAAACTCTAAATCCAAAGCTACGCACGATTTAGTGCGGACATGTCAAGTTGAGTGGCCAGTTAAAATGACTATTCTAAACTGATCATTGGTGCTCCTTGAGTAAAGGCTTATAAATGAAGCATAATACATGGCATCACGCGTTTTGGGATAGATTGGATTACTTTGAGCCTTTGTCGTATCTATTTTGGTCTTGAATTTTGTCACAATATAGATAATTGAGCTAGCTTAACGTTGCGTTGGATTCATGTCATTTTGAACTGTAAATCAAAAGTTATGGACAATTTAGTGTGGGCATGTCAAATTAATCGGTAAGTTAAAATGATCATTCTAAACTGATCATTGGTGCTCCTTGAGTAAAGGCTTATAAATGAAGCATAATGCATGGCATCATGCACTTGGGGTTACATTGGATTACTTGGAGGCTTTTTTCGTAGCTCTTTCACTATCAAATGTTCCAGAATATGGAAAATTGAGCTAGCTTAACGCGGGCATTGGACTAATGTTGTTTAAGGTTCTAAATCAAAACTTAAAGACGATTTGGTGCGAGCATGCAAGTTGATCAGCTATTTAAAAATGATCATTCTAAACTAATCATATTTGCTCATTGAGTAAAGGCGTATAGATAAAGCATGATGCATAACATCAGGCATTTTTGGATATATTGGATTACTTGGAGGGTTTTGTAGCTATTTTTTAAATTTTTTTGTCACAATATAGAAAATGGAGTTAGCTTAACGTGGGCATTGGATTCGGGTCATTCTGAACTCTAATTCAAAAGATACGGACGATTTAGTGTGGACATGTCAAGTTGATTGCCCAGTTAAAATGATCATTCTAAACTACTAATTGGTGGTCCTAGAGTAAAGGCTTATAAAAGAAGTATACTGCATGGCATCAAGCAGTTTGGTATAGATTGCTTTACTTTGATGCTTTGTCTAGCTCTTTCAGTCTCAATTGTTTCCACAAGAGGGAAAATTCAACTAACTTCTAGTGGGCGTTGGATTCATGTCATCTTGAGCTCTAAATAAAAAGTTAAAAATGATTTAAAGCGGACATATCAAGTTGATCAGTTAGTTAATATGATCATTCTAAACTGATCACCGATGCTCCTCGGATAAGGACTTATAAATGAAGCATAATGCATGACATCAGGCAATTTGGCATAGATTGGATTACTTGGAGGCTTTGTCATAGCTATTTCGGTCATAAATTTTGTCACAATATAGAAAATTGAGTTAGCTTAATGTGTGCATTGGATTTGTGTCATTCTGAACTCTAAATCACAATGTACAAACGATATAGTGCGGACATGTCAAGTTGATTGGCCAGTTAAAGTGATCATCTTAAACGGGTCATTGGTGCTCCATTAGGAAAGGCTTATAAATGAAGCATAATGCATTGCATCATGAAGTTTGGGATAGATTGCATTACTTTGATTCTTTTTCTAACACTTTCAGTCTCAAATGTTTTCACAATACGGAAAATTGAGCTAGCTTAACAAGGGCGTTGGATGCATGTAATTTTGAGCTCTAGATTAAAAGGTAAAGACGATTTAGTGGTACATGTCTAGTTGACCAGCTAGTTAAAATGATCATTCCAAACTGATCATTGGTGCTCGTTGAGTAAAGGCTTATAAATGAAGCATAATGCATGGAATCACACAGTTTGGGATAGATATGGTTACTTGGAGGCGTTGTTATAGCTATTTTAGCCTTAAATTTTGTCAGAATATATAAAATCGAGCTACCTTAATGTGGATGTTGGATTCGTGTCGGTTTAAATTTTAAATCAGAAGTTACGGACAATTTAAAGCAGACATGTTAAGTTGATCGGCCGGTTAAAACGATTATTCTAAACTGGTCATTGGTGCTCCTTGAGGAAAGACTTATAAATAAAGCATAATACATTACATCACGCGTATTGGGACAGATTACATTACTTTAATGCTTTGTCTAGCTCTTTCAGTATCAAATGTTATCACAATATTGAAAATTGAACTAGCTTAACGTGGGTGTTGGATTCATGTCATCTTGAGCTCTAATTTTTGTCTTAAATCCTTTCATAACATAGAAAATTGATTTAGCTTAACGTGGGCATTGGATTCGTGTCATTCTGATCTCTATATTAAACGTTATGGATGATTTAGTGCGAACATGTCAAGTTGATCGTCTAGTTAAAGTGATCATTCTAAACTGATCATTTGCGCCCCTTGAGTAAAGGCTTATAAATGAAGCATAATGCATGGCATCACGCAGTTTGGGATCGATTCGATTATTTGGAGGCTTTTTCGTAGCTATTTCGATCTTAAATTTTGTCACAATATTGAAAAGTGATCTAGCTTAACGTGGGCGTTGAATTCGTGTCATTTTAAACTGGTCATTGGTGGTCCTTGAGTAAAGGCTTATAAATGAAGCATAATGCATGACATCCCATAGTTTTGGATATATTGGATTGCTTGGTGGCTTTGCCGTAGCTAATTCGGTCTTAATTTTGTTACTATATAGATAATTGAGTTAGCTTAATGTTGGCGTTGGATTCGTGTCATTCTGACCTTTAAGTCAAAAGTTTTGGATGATTTAGTGCAGACATGTCAAATTGATCAACCAGTTCAGATGATCATTCTAAACTGGTCATTGTTGTTCCTTGAGTACATTCTTATAAATGAAGTATAATGCATGGCATCACGAAGTTTGGGATAAATTGCGTTACTTTGATGCTTTGTATAGATGTTTCAGTCTCAAATGTTTTCACAATATGGAAAATTGAACTAGTTTAACGTGGGTGTTTGGTTCATGTCATCTTGAGCTCTAAATAAAAGGTAAAAGACGATTTAGTGCGGACATGACAAGTTGATCAGCTAGTTAAAATGATCATTCTAAACTGATCATTGGTGCTCCTTGAGTAAGGGCTTATAAATTAAGCATAATGCATGGTATCACGTTGTGTGGGATAGATCGGATTACTTGGAGGCTTGCTCGTAGCTATTTCGATCGTAAATTTTGTCACAATATAGAAAATTTAGCTAGATTGATGTGGGTGTTGGATTCGTGTAATTTTGACCTATAAATAAAAAGTTTTGGATGATATAGTTCGGACATGGATAGTTGATTGGCCAGTTAAAATGATCATTCTAAACTGATCATCGGTTCACATTGAGTAAAGGCGTATAAATGAAGCATAATGTATAGCATCATGCAGTTGTGGATATATTGGATTACTTTGAGGCTTTGTCATAGCTATTTTGGTCTATAATTTTGTCACAATATAGAAAACTGTACTACCTTAACATGGGTGCTGGATTCGTGTCATTTTGAACTCTAAATCAAAAGTTATGGACAATTTAGTGTGGACATGTTAAGTTGATCGGCCAGTTAAAATGATTATTCTAAACTCATCATTAGTGCTCATTGAGCGAAGGCTTATAAATGAAGTATGATGCATGGCATCACTCATTATGTGATAGATTTCATTTCTTTGAGGCTTTTTCTAGCTCTTTCAATCTCAAATGTTGTCACAATATGGAAAATTGAGGTAGCTTAACGTGGGCGTTGGATTCATGTCATCTTGAGCTCTAAATAAAAAGTTAAACCCGATTTCGTGGGGCATGCCCAGTTGATCAGCTAGTTAAAATGATCATTCTAAACTGATCATTGGTGCTTCTTGAGTAAAGACTTATAAATTAAGCATAATGCATGGCATCACACACTTTGGGATAGATTGGATTATTTGGAGGCTTTGTGATATCTATTTTGATCTTAAATTTTGGCCCAATATAGAAAATTGAGCTAGCTTATAGTGGGTGCTGGATTCATGTCGTTTTGACCTCTAATCAAAAATTACAGACGATTTAGTGCGGGCATCTCAAGTTGATCAGCTAGTTAAAATAATTATTCTAAACTGATCATTGGTGCTCCTTAAGTAAAGGTTTATAAATTAAGCGTATTGCATAGCATCACGTAGTTTGGGATAGATTGGATTACTTGGAGGCTTTTTCATAGCTATTTCGATCATAAAATTTGTCACAATATAGAAAATTGGGTAAGCTTAACGTGGGTGTCGGATTCGTTTCAATATGACTTCTAAATTAAAAGTTATGGAAGATTTAGTGCAGACATGTCAAGTTGATCGGCCAGTTGAAATGATCATTCTAAAATGGTCATTGGTGATCCTTGACTAGATGTTTATAAATTAAGCATAATGCATGGCATAACGCAGTTTGGGATAGATTAGATTACTTGGAGACTTTGTCATAGCTATATCGATGTTAAAGTTTCTCACAATATATAAAATTAAGTTAGCTTAATGGGAGCTTTGGATTTTTATCATTCTGACCTCTAAATAGAAAAGTTATGTACGATTTAGTGCGGACATGTCAAGTTGATTGGCCAATTAAAATGATCATTCTAAACTAGACATTGGTGCTCCTTTAGTAAAGACTTATAAATGAAGCACTATGCATGGCATCACGCAGTTTGGGATATATTGCATTACGTTGATGCTTTGTCTAGCTCTTTTATTCTCAAATGTTTTCACAATATGAAAAATTGAGCTAGTTTAACATGTGCGTTGGATTCATGTCATCTTGAGCTGTAAATAAAAAGTAAAATTCAATTTAGTGCGGACATGCTAAGTTGATCAGTAAGTTAAAATGATCATTCTAAACTGATCATTGGTGCTCATTGAGTAAAGGTTTATAAATTATCCAAAATGCATGGCATCACGTAGTTTGGGGTCGATTGGATTACTTGGAGGCTTTGTCGTAGCTATTTCGATCTTAAATTTTGTCACAATATTGAAAATTGAGCTAGCTTAAGATGGTGTTGGATTCGTGTCATTTTGAACTCTAAATCAAAAGTTATGGATGATATAGTGTGGACATGTCATGTTGATTGGCCAGTTAAAATGATCATTCTAAAGAGATCATTGGTGCACATTGAGTAAAGGCGTATAAATGAAGCATAATGCATAACACCATGCAGTTTGGGATAGATTGGATAACTTGGAGGATTTTTCTGGCTAGTTTGATCTTAAATTTGTTCACCATATAGAAAATTGAACAACCTTATCGTGGGTGGTTGATTCATGTCATTTTGAACTCCAAATCAAAAGCACTCTGAATTCTAAATGAAAAGCACTGTGAATTCTAGAAATATGAGCTAGCTTTACTTGGGTGTTAGATTCGTGGCACTCTGAATTCTAAATGAAAAGTTATGGATGATTTAGGCAGACGTGACAAGTTGATCGGCTTGTTAAAATGATCATTCTAAGCTGATCAACTGTGCTCACCAAGAAAAGGTTTACAAATGAAGCATAATGCATGGCATCACGCAGTTTGGGATAGACTGGATTACTTGGAGGCCTTTTGGTAGCTATTTTGGTCATAAATTTTGTCCCAATATAGAAAATTGAGCTAAGTTACTATGGGCATTGAATTCGTGTCATTCAGAACTCTAAATCAAAAGTTACGCCCGATTTAGTGCGGACATGTCAAATCTATCGGCTAGTTAAATTGTTCATTCTAACTAATCATTGATGCTCAGTGAGCAAAGGTTTACGAATGAAATGTAATCCATGGCATCACGCGGTTCGGGAAGATTGGATTACTTGGAGGCTTTGTCGTAGCTATTTTGGTCCTAAATTTTTTCACAGTATAGAAAATTGAACAAGCTTAGCATTGGCATTGGATTCGTGTCATTATAAACTGTAAATCAAAAGTGATGGACGATTTGGTACGGATATCTCAAGTTTATCTGCTAGTCAAAATTGATCATTCTAAACTGTTCATGGATGCTCATTGAGCAAAGGTTTATAAAAAACGCATAATGCTTGGTATCACACAGTTTGGGATAGATTGGATTACTTGGAGGCTTTGTCGTAGCTCTTTTAGTCTCAAATGTTGTCACAATATGAAAAATTGAGCTAGCTTTACTTTGGTGTTGGATTCGGGGCACTCTTAATTCTAAATGATGCATAATGCATGGCACGGCACGACGCATTTTATGATAGATTGGATTACTAGGAGGCCTTGTCAAAGCTATTTCAGTCTTAAATTTTGTCCCAATATAGAAATTGAGGTGGTTTAACATCGGGGTTGGATTCATTTCATTTGACACTCTAAATCAAAAGTTACAGACGATTTAGTGCAGATATCTCAAGCTTATCGGCTACTTAAATTGATCAATCTAAACTGATCATTGATGATCATTGAGAAAAGGTTTACAAATGAAACACAATGCATGGCATCACACGGTTTGGGAAAGATTGGATTACTTCGAGGCTTTGTCGTAGCTAGTTCGGTCTTAAATTTAGTAACAATATAGAAACTTGAGCTAGCTTTACTGGGGTGTTGGATTCGTGGCACTCCTAATTCTAGATCAAAAGTTATGGACGATCTAGTACGGACATGACAAGTTGATCGGCTTGTTATAATGATCATTCTAAACTTATCAACTATGCACATTGAGCAGAGGTTAAAAATAAAGCATAATGCATGGCATCACGCATATTGAGATAGATCGGATTACTCTGAGGCTTTCTCATAGCTACTTTGGTCTTAAATTTTGTCCCAATATAAAAAATTGAGCTAGCTTAACATCTGCGTTGGATTCGTTTCATTCGGAACTCTAAATCAAAAGTTACAGAAGATTTATTGCGTACATATCAAGTTTATCGGCTAGTTAAATTGATCATTCTAAACTGATCATTGATGCTCATTAAGCAAAGGTTTACAAATGAAGCATAATGCATGGCATCACGCGGTTTGGGAAAGATTAGATTACTTCTACGCTTTATCATAGCTAGTTCGGTCTTAAATTTTGTAACAGTATAGAAATTTGACCTAGCTTTACTTAGGTGTTGGATTTGTGGCACTCTGAACTCAAAATCAAAAGTTACCGACAATTTAGTGTGGGCATGACAAGTTGATCCGCTTTGTAAAATGATCATTCTAAACTGATCAACTGTGCTCATTGAGCAAAGGTTTACAAATAAAGCATAATGCATGGCATCACGCAGTTTGGGATAGATTGGATTAATTGGAGGCTCTGTAGTAGTTATTTTGGTCTTAAAGTTTTTCCCAATATAGAAAATTGAGCTAGATTAATGTGGGCGTTAAATTCGTGTCATTCAGAGCTCTGAATCAAAAATTACGCACGATTTATTGCAGACATGTCAAGTTTATCGGCTAGTTAAAATCATCATTCAAAAATAATATTAGGTCCTCATTGAGCAAAGGTTTACAAATGAAGAATAATGCATGGCATCACGCAGTTTGAGATAGATTGGATTACATGGAGATTTTGTCATAGCTATTTTAGTCCTAGATTTGTTCACAATCTAGAAAATTAAGCTAGCTAAGCGTGGGCATTAGATTCGTGTCATTCGTACTGTAAATAAAATTTTTTGGATGATTTAGTGCAAACATCTCAAGTTTATCTGCTCGTTAAATTGATCGTTCTAAACTTTTCATTGATGCTCATGGAGCAAAGGTTTACAAATATAGCATAATGCTTGGCATCACGCAGTTAGCGAAAGATTCGATTACTTGGAGGCTTTGTTGTAGCTATTTTGGTCTTAAAGTTTGTATATAGAAATCTGAGCTAGCTTTACTTGCGTGTTGGATTCGTCGCACTTTTAATTGTAGATCAAAAGTTACGGACGATTTAGTGTGGACATGACAAGTTGATTAGCTTGTTAAAATGATCAATCTAAACTGATCAACTGTGCTCACTGAGCAAAGGTTTACAAATGAATCATAATGCATGGCATCACGAAGTTTGGGATAGATCGGATTACTTGGAGGCTTTGTCATATCTCCTAGGTTTTAAATTTAGTCCCAATAAAAAAAATTAAGCAAGGTTAACGTGTGCGTTGGATTCGTGTCGTTCAGAACTATAAATAAGAAGTTCGCACGATTTATTGCAGACATGTCAAGTTTATTGGCTAGTTAAATTGATCATTCGAAAATGATCATTGGTCTCCATTGAGCAAACGTTTTCGAACGAAGCATAATGCATGGCACCACACAGATGTACATAGATTGGATTAATTGTATGCTTAGTATTAGCTCTTTTGGTCCTAAATTTGTACACAGTACAGAAAATTGAGCTAGTTTAACATGGGTGTTGCCTTCCTATGATTCTAAACTCTAAATCAAAAGTTACGCACAATTTTGTGCGGATATGTCAAGGTTATCGTCTAGTTAAATTGATCATTTTAAAATGATCATTGATGCTCATTTAGCGAAGGTTTACAAATGAAGCATAATGCATGGCGCCACAAAGTTTATGATATATTGGATTACTAGGAGGTTTTGTTGAAGCTCTTTTGGCCTTAAATTTTTTCCCAATTTAGAAAATTGAGCTCGCTTAATTTCGGCGTTGGATTCGTGCCATTCGGAACTTTTAATCAAAAGTTACGAATGATTTAGTGCGGACATCTGAGGTTTATCGGCTAGTTAAATTTATCATTCTAAAGTGAATCACTGATGCTCCTTGAGCAAAGGTTTACATATGAAGCATAATGCATGGCATCACGTGGTTTGGGAAAGATTGGATTACTTGGATGCTTTGTCGTAGCTAGTTCTGTTTTAAATTTTGTAATAATATAGAAATATGAGCGAGCTTTACTTGGGTGTTAGATTTGTGGCACTCTGAATTCTAAATAAAAAGTTACGGATCATTTAGGCGGACGTGAAAAGTTGATCGACTTGTTAAAATGATCATTCTAATCTGATCAACTTTGCTCCCCAAGAAAAGGTTTACAAATGAAGCATAATTCATGGCATCACGCAGTTTGGGATAGATTGGATTACTTGGAGGCTTTTTGGTAGCTATTTTGGTCATAAATTTTGTCCCAATATAGAAAATTGAGCTAACTTACTATGGGTGTTGAATTCATGTCATTCAGAACTCTAAATCAAAAGATACGCCCAATTTAGTGCGGACATGTCAAGTTTATCGTCTAGTTAAATTGATCATTCTAAACTAATCATTGATGCTTAGTGAGAAATGGTTTACAAATGAAGCGTAATCCATGGCATCACGCGGTTTGGAAAGATTGGATTATTTGGAGGCTTTGTCGTAGCTATTTCGGTCCTAAATTTGTTCAGAGTATAGAAAATTGAACAAGCTTAGCATGGGCATTGGATTCCTGCCATTATGAACTGTACATCAAAAGCTACAGACGATTTAGTACGGATATCTCAAGTTTATCTGCTAGTCAAAATTGATCATTCTAAACTGTTCATGGATGCTCATTGAGCAAAGGTTTATTGAAACGTATAATGCATGGCATCACGCAGTTTGGGATAGATTAGATTACTTGGAGGTTTTGTCGTAGCTTTTTTAGTCCCAAATGTTGTCACAATATGAAAAATTGAGCTAGCTTTACTTGGGTGTTAGATTCGGGTCAATCTTAATTCTAAATGAATCATAATGCATGGCACGGCACGACGCATGTTTCTGATACATTGGATTACTAGGAGGCTTTATCAAAGCTATTTTAGTCTTAAATTTTGTCCCAATATAGAAAATTGAACTGGCTTAACATCGGCGTTGGATTCGTTTCATTCAACACTCTAAATCAAAAGTTATAGAAGATTTAGTGCGGACATCTCAAGTTTATCGGATAGTTAAATTGATCATTCTAAACTGATCATTGATGCTCATTGAGCAAAGGTTTACAAATGAAGCATAATGCATGGCATCACGTGGTTTGGGAAAGATTGGATTACTTCAAAGCTTTGTCATAGCTAGTTCGGTCTTAAATTTTGTAACAATATAGAAATTTGAGCTAGCTTTACTTAGGTGTTGGATTCATGGCACTCGGAACTCGAAATCAAAAGTTACCGACGATTTAGTGGGGATGTGACAAGTTGATCTGCTTGGTAAAATGATCATTCTAAACTGATAAAATGTGCTCACTGAGCAAAGGTTTACAAATATAGCATAACGCATGGCATCACAAAGTTTAGGATAGATTGGATTAATTGGAGGCTTTGTAGTACCTATTTTTGTCTTAAAGTTTTTCCCAATATAGAAAATTGAGCCAGATTAATGTGGGCATTGAATTCGTGTCATTCAGAACTCTGAATAAAAATTTACGCACGATTTAGTGCGGAGATGTCAAAGTTATCGGCTAGTTAAATTGATCATTCAAATGATCATTGGTTCTCATTGAGCAAAGGTTTACAAATGAAGCATAATGCATGGCACCACGCAGTTTGAGATAGATTGGATAACATGGAAGCTTTATCGTAGCTATTTCAGTCCTAAATTTGTTCACAATATATAAAATTAAGCTAGCTAAGCATGGGCACTAGATTCGTGTCATTCTGAACTTTAAATCAAAAGTTATTGGTTCTCATTGAGCAAAGGTTTACAAATGAAGCATAATGCATGGCACCACGCAGTTTGAGATAGATTGGATCACATGGAAGGTTTATCGTAGCTATTTCAGTCCTAAATTTGTTCACAATATATAAAATTAAGCTAGCTAAGCATGGGCACTAGATTCGTGTCATTCTGAACTTTAAATCAAAAGTTACAGACGATTTAGTACGAACATCACAAGTTTATCTGCTTGTTAAATTGATCATTCTAAACTGGTCATTGATGCTTATTGAGAAAAGGTTTACAAATGAAGCATAATGCATGGCATCACGCGGTTTGGGAAAGATTGGATTATTTGGAGGCGTTGTCGTAGCTATTTCGGTCTTCAATTTTGTAACAATATAGAAATTTTAGCTAGCTTTATTCATGGCACTATTAATTCCAGATCAAAAGTTATGGACGATTTAGTGCAGACATGACAAGTTTATCGGCTTGTTAAAATGATCATTTTAAAATGATCAGCTATTTTGGTCATAAATTTTCTCCCAATATAGAAATTGAGCTAAGTTACTATGGGGGTTGAATTCGGGTCATTCAGAACTCTAAATCAAAAGTTACGCACGATTTAGTGCACACATGTCAAGTTTATCGAGTAGTTAAATTGACCATTCTAAACTGATCAGCTGTGCTCACTGAGCAAAGGTTTACAAATGAAGCATAATTCAAGGCATCACGCAATTTGTGATATATCAGATTACTTGGAGGCTTTGTCATAGCTATTTCGGTTTTAAATTGAGTCCTAATATAGAAAATTGAGTTAGATTAACGTAACTCATTGTAAACCGTTGCTCAATTAATGTTGAGTTAGGTTAACGTTGAATTAGGTTAACGTTGAATTAGGTTAACATTTACAAATGAAACATAATGCATGGTTCACGCAGTTTGGGATAGATTGGTCTACTTGGAGACTTATTTGTAACTATTTTGGTCTTAAATTTTGCCAGATATAAAAATTGATTTAGCTTAACATGGGCGTTTGATTCGCGTCAATCGGAACTCTAAATCAAAAGTTATGCACATTTTAGTGCGGATATTTCAAGTTTAACGGCTAGTTAAATTGATCATCTTAAAATGATCATTGGTGCTCATGGCACCACACAGTTTGAGATTACTTGTAGGCTTTGTAGTAGCTATTTAAGTCCTAATTTTTCACAATATAGAAAATTGAGCTAGCTTAACATAGATGTTGGATTCGTGACATTTTGAACTCTAAATCCAAAGTTACTCACTGAGCAAAGGTTTACAAATGAAGAATAATGCATGCATCACGCAGTTTGGGATAGATTGGATTACTTGGAGGCTTTTACGTAGCTATTTTTGTCTTATATTTTGTCCCAATAAAGAAAATTGAGATAGCTTAACGTGGGCGTTGGATTCGCTTTATTTGGAACTCTAAATAAAAAGAGACGCACTATTTAGTGCAGACATGTCAAGTTTATCGGCTAGATAAACTGATCCTTCTAAAATGATCATTGGTACTCGTTGGGCAAAGGTTTACAAATGAAGCATAATTAATGGCAACACGCATTTGGAGATCGATTGGATTACTTGTAGGTTTTGTGATAACTATTGTTGTCGTAAATTTTTCACAATATACAAAATTGAGCTAGATTAACGTAGGCATTGGATTCATGTTATTATGAACTCTAAATCAAAAGTTACACACAATTTAGTGCGACTTGTCAAGTTTATCGGTTAGTTAAATTGATCATTCTAAAATGATGATTGGTACTCATTGAGCAAAAGTTTACAAATGAAGCATAATGCATGGAATCACGCAGTTTGAGATAGATGGGATTACTTGTAGGATTTATCGAAGCTATTGCAGTCTTTAATTTTTCACAATATAGAAAATTGAGTTACCTTAACATGGGCACTGGATTCTTGTCATTCTGAACTACAATTCAAAAGTTTCGAACGATTTAGTGCGTACATATCAAGTTTGTCAGCTAGATAAACTGATCATTCTAAAAAGATCATTGATGCTCGTTGAACAAAGGCTTATAAATGAAGCATAATGCATGGCATCGCGCAGTTTGGGTTAGATTGGATTACTTGGAGGCTTCATCTTAGCTATTTCGGTCTTCAATTTTGTCACAATATAGAAACTTAAGTTAGCTTAATATGGGCATTGGATTCGTGTCATTCCAAACTCTAAATCAAAAGTTACGTACGATTTAGTTCATACATCTCAAGTTTATCGGCTAGTTAAAATGATCATTTTAAACATATCATTGATGCTCGTTGAGCAAAGGTTTACAAATGACGCATTATGCATGGTATCAGGAAGTTTGGGATAGATTGGATTACTTAGAGGCTTTGTCGTACATATTTCCATCTTAAATTTTGTCGTAATATAGAAAATTGTATATTGTGAATGTCAAGCAAGCTTAACTAGGCGTTGGATTCGTGTATTCTGAACTCTAAATCAAGAGTTATGGAAGATTTAGTGCGTACATGTCAAGTGTATCAGTTAGTTAAATTGATTATTCTTAAATAATCATTGGTGCCCACTAAACAAAGGTTTTACAAATGAAGCATAATGCATGGCATCAAGCTGTTTGGGATAGATTGGATTACTTGAAGGCTTTATCGTAGCTATTTCCGTCTTAAATTTTTTCTTAATATAGAGAATTGAGCAAGCTTAACGTGGGCATTGGATTCGTGTATTCTGAACTCTCAATCAAAAGTTACACATGATTTAGGGCGTACATGTCAAGTGTATCGCCTAGTTAAATTGATCATTCTAAACTGGTCATTGGTGCTCACTGAACAAAATTTTCAAATGAAGGATAATGCATGGCATCATACAGTTTGTGTCATTCCGGACTCTAAATCAAAAGTTATGGACGATGTTGTGCGTACATCTCAAGTTTATCGGCTAGTTAAATTCATCATTTTAAACCGATCATTGATTCTCGTTGAGAAAAGGCATAAAATGAAGCAAATGCATGGCATCACGCAGTTTGGGATAGATTGGACTATTTGGAGGCTTTTGCATAGTTATTTTTGTCTTAAATTTTGTTTTAATATAGAAAACTGAGCTAGCTTAACGTGGGCGTTTGATTCGCATCATTCAGAACTCTAAATCAAAAAAATTACGTATGTTTTAGTGCGGACATGTCAAGTTTATCGGCTAGTTAAATTGATCATTTAAAAATGATCATTGGTACTCATTGGGAAAAGGTTTACAAATGAAGCATAATGCATGGCACCACGCAGTTTGATATAGATTGGATTACTTGTAGGCTTTGTCGTATCTATTTCAGTCATAAATTTTTCACAATATAGAAAATTGAGCTAGCTTAACGTAGTCGTTGGATTCGTGTCATTCTGAACACTAAATCAAAAATTACGCACGATTTAGTGCGGGCATGTTAATTAAGTTTATCGGTTAGTTAAATGTATCATTTTAAAACGATCATTGGTGCTCATTGAGCAAAGGTTTACAAATGAAGTATAATGCATGGCATCACGCTGTTTGGCATAGATTGCATTATTTGTAGGCTTTATCGTAGTTTTTTCAGTTTTTAAAATATAGAAAATTGAGCTACCTTAACGTGCGCATTGGATTCATGTCATTCTGAACTCCAAATCAAAAGTTACTATGATTTAGTGCGACATCTCAAGTTTATCGGCTAGACAAACTAATCATTCTAAACCGATCGTTGATGCTCATTAAGCAAAGGTACAAATGAAGTATAATGCATGGCATCACACAGTTTATGTTAGATTGGACTACTTGGAGGCTTTATGATACAAGCCTTGAATCAAGGCCGTAAGATGCGTGGGCTGCTTGGAGAAGATTAGGCGAGAAACTCGGCCTTAGGCTTCTGGATGGGGGTTTTCTGGTGGGTATTGGATGGAGAGGTGAAGTGAACCACATGAGGGGTGATGAACCTCGTGATAAATCACAACTTAGAAGCTAGGAGGGCTGGTCTCAACTAGGGTTCTAAGCGCAAGAGCTTTAGGAGAAAACTCTTAGGAAGAATGTTCTATCTTTATTAATATCAAAAAAATTGTCGAACTAAACTGCTGAAGGAGCCTTATTAATATGCTCGGCAGCTTGACCTTCTAGGGTCGACCCAAATTACAAAAATGGAAAAGTTACAAAAGTGCACAAGGAAAATTACAAAAATTACAAAAACTACCTAAATTGTTCTTGACTCAAAAATGTAAAATTCTAATTCCTACCCTGCAAAACAGAAAAGGCAAGTAAATAATTGAAAACTTACCATTCTTACCCCTCGTCCAAGAAATGGAAGGTGGCCAACCTTGTGGCATGCATGCGCCTAGCTCCTAGTCTTCGACTTGGAGTAGGGTTATGAATTGTTGGGCCCTGACCTCTTTTGCCATGAAAGCCCAAGTCTCTGGAGTCTTTCGCAATGTTGACAAGTCTCTGGAGTCTTTCGCAATGTTGAGAAGCCTTTGGACTCTTCCTTGTACTCTTGTACTCTTGGCTGAATCCTCCTTGTCGATGCTTGTCTACCCACAAACTGAATTTGTGGAAGAGTGCCCTTCTTCTGCTCCTTGGCATGGCTCCTGGTGGCACTACTGGTGTGGAGATTTCATCCAGGTTCATGCCTTGAAGCTGGTAGCTTAGCTGATCCGAGTCTCCTTATGTAGATGTGGAAATGGTGGTGCAATCGGCTGAATCGGCTGGACTGTGCACGGAGTTGGCCGAGTTGTCATCGGAGCCGGCCCGATTGATTTCTGAGCCGGCGGGGTCACCAGTTGAGCTGGCGGTGTTGTTCACGTCGCTGCCAGTTGGGCTGGAGGTTTGGATCTCTTTGCCGGAAAAGTTGGCCAGCCCGGCCCAGCTGATCATAGGGCCGGTGGTACCGCTTGGGCCGGCAGACGCGCCAAATGGCCCGGCTGTCTCGGGCAAGCATTCTGGTCGGCCATTCTAGTCTTCTGGCCGGCCAGATGATCTGATGCCCTCATCATCCCCTCCCTCTTCAGTAGGTTTTGACCTCAAAACTGGCTCATCTGCAAGGAAAGGACCTAAATCAGTTAAATTGAATGTGTTAGACACATTAAACTCACCTGGATGCTCAATCTGGTAGGCGTTGTTGTTGATCCTCTCCAGCACTCTTAATGGTCCATCTCCTCTTGGGACCAGCTTGGAACTCCTTAGGTTGGGGAACCTCTCTTGCCATAGGTGTAGCCACACCCAATCGCCTGGTTGAAAAATCATCTCTCTTCTCCCCTTGTTGCCATGAGTCACCTACTGCCCGGTCCTCTTCTCCAGATTCTCTGCTATCTTCTCATGTATCTTCTTGATGAATTCTGCCTTGGATGCTCCATTGAGGTTGGTCATTTCTGCTGGGGGCAGTGTTGTTTGCTCCAAGGGCGTTTGAGGGTTGAAACAGTAGACCACTTCAAAAGGGTCTTCTTTGTGGCTGAATGCACTGCTGGGTTGTATGCAAACTCTATGAATGGCAGGCACTCCACCCATGTCTTGAGGTTCTTCCCTAGTGTGGTCCTGAGAAGAGTCGACAATATCCGGTTGACTACTTCAGTTTGGCCATCGGTTTGAGGATGACAGGTTGTAGAGAAGAGCAGCTTCATGCGTAGCTTCCTCCAGAGGGTCCTCCAGAAGTGGCTGAGAAATTTGGTGTCTCTGTCTGACACGATGGTCCTGGGCACTCCATGAAGCCGTACTATCTCCCTGAAGAACAGCTCGGCTGTTCGTGGCATCATTAACATTGGCACATAGGATGAAATGTGCCATCTTGGAGAATCGGTCCACCACTACAAAGATGGCATCTTTGTGGTTGATCTTGGGCAGACCTAGAACGAAGTCCATGGAAATGTCCACCCATGGATGCGTAGGTATGTGCAGAGGGAGATACAACCCGTGAGGGTGCACTCGGGACTTCGCCATCTTGCAAGTGATGCACCTTGCACAATGGGCTTCTACTGAGCTCCTGATGTGTGGCCAGGAGAAGTGCTCCTTGACCACTGCTAGTGTTTTGTCAACACCAAAATTCCCCATAAGACCTCCTCCATGAGCTTCTCGAGTGATAAGCTCTCGTAATAAAGATCCTTGTGGTATGCATAGCCTTCTTTCCCGGAACAAGAACCCATCATGGATGTAGAACTTGCCATGACTCCCTATGCCACACTCCTTTTAGCTCTCAGGAAAGTCAGGATCATCCTTATACAGGTCCATAATGTGCTCGAATCCTAAAGACCTTTGCTTCCATGGTAGATATCAAAGCAAACCGTCTTGATAGTGCATCGGCTACCACATTATCCTTGCCCTTCTTGTACTTGATGACGTAAGGGAAGGTTTCTATAAACTCCATCCACCTGGCATGTCTCCTCTTGAGATTGGTCTAACCTCTGAGGTGTTTGAGAGTCTCGTGATCAGTGTGGATCACAAACTCCTTGGACAACAAGTAATGTTGCCAAGTTTCCAAGGCTCGGACTAGGGCATAGAGCTCCTTGTCATAGGTGGGGTAATTCAGTGAGGCCCTACCTAACTTCTCACTGAAGTATTCCACTGGCCTTCCTCCTTGGGTTAGTACTGCTCCTATGGCTATTCTAGAGGCATCACACTCCACTTCAAACGTCCTGTTGAGGTCGGAAAGGACTAGCATCGGTGCATGTGTGAGGCTGTCCTTCTCTTGAGCTTCTCCCCAGGTAAACCCCACGTTCTTCTTCACTACTGATGTCAGTGGTGAGGAAGCTGCTGAAGTTGGGCACCAATCTTCTGTAGAAGCTGGCCAGGCCATGGAAGCTTCTCACTTGGCTGATGTTGCTCGGTGTTGGCCATTCTTGTATGGCTCGAATCATTTCTTCATCAACCTGTAAGTCCTGTGAACTTAAAACAAAGCCTACGAAAACAAGCTTGTCAGTACAAAAGGTGCACTTCTTGAGATTGGCATAAAGCTCTTCTTGTCGAAGGGTTTTAAGTACCATCTCAATATGTGTAACGTGTTCCCTTTGGCACTTACTGTAAACTAATATATCATCAAAATAAACCACTACGGACTTACTGATGTACGTCCTAAGAACTTGGTTCATAAGGCGCATGAAGGTGCTTAGGGCATTAGTCAAGCCAAATTGCATGATTGTCCTCTCGTAGAGGCCTTGCTTTGTCTTGAAAGCAGTCTTCCACTCATCACCCTCTTCCATTCTGACCTGGTGGTATCCACTCTTGAGGTCTATCTTGGAGAAGACCGAGGCTCCACTCAGTTCATCTAGCATGTTGTCCAGCCATGGTATAGAATGCCGGTACTTGACTGTGATGTTGTTGATTGCTCGGCAGTCTATGCACATTCACCAAGTCCCATCCTTCTTGGGGACTAGCAGCACTGGTACAGCACATGGACTGAAGCTTTCCTGAACATAGCCTTTCTCCAGGAGCTCCTTCACCTGCTTCTCAAGCTCCTTGGACTCCTCTGGACTCATCTGGTAGGCTGGCCGATTGGGTAAGGCTACTCCGGGCACGAGATCTATCTGGTGCTCTATGCTGCGTAGGGGAGGCAAGCCTGCTGCTATCTCCTCAAGGAATACGTCCTGGAACTTGTTGAGGAGGGCTGCTACTTCAGGAGGTAGCTCTACCTATTCTTTCTCTATACTCAAAACCTCTTTGAAAACAATTAGTAACATTAAGTCCTTTGAGGCTAAAGCTCTTCGGACAAGACTCGGTTGAATGAGAAAGTTAGATTTAATGACTTTCTTTTCCTTACTCAGTTGCTGTTGTAGCTCATGTACCTGGGCAGGTGTGAGAGGAGCTAGGCTGACCTTTCTCTTATCGTCCACAAATGTGTAGAGATTGGTTCGGCCATCATGCCTTGTCTCCTTGTCAAACTGCCATGGGCTTCCTAGCAGAAGATGGCCACCTTGCATAGGTACTACATCACAGACTACCTGGTCCTGATATCTGCCTACACTGAATGGCACGGTTACTTGCTCATGGATCTTGAGGTCCACCTTGTCATCTAGCCATCTCAGTCTATATGGCCGGGGGTGCTTTGTCTTCTCTAGACCTAGCTTATCAACCATATACGCACTAGCCACATTAGTGCAAGAACCACCATCTATGATGAGATTACATACCTTGCCCTTGATGGTGCACTGGCTGTGGAAGATGTTCTCCCTTTGCATGGTCTCGGAGGGGTCTACCATTGCACTGAGGATGCGTCTAGTGACCAGCACTTCCCCCACATCAGGGTACTCAATGTCACGGTATTCTCCTACTGGTTCAAAGTCCTCTTCATCTTGAGACTCATACTCTCCAGCTTCCGTGATCAGCATGACTAGGTTGTTTGGGCACTCCCTTGAGATGTGACCGCGGCAACTACAGTTAAAGCAAGTGATATCACGTGATCTCAGAGGGTTAGAAGACTTACTAGGCTCTCTCTGGTAATGAGTTTGCTCAGGAGTCTTGCTTTTGAACCGTGATTCGATTTCTATACTCTTGCCCTTGTCTACGGGCTTGGTGCCAATGCTTGGTGCCCAAGGTGTCTTAGGCTTGCTGCGTAGGTCTTGGCTCTTACATCTGATGTGCTGCTCAGCCTGGACAGAGAGGTGGAACAAGTCCTTGAAATCATTGTAGATGTGATCCTCTCTTGCAACCCATCCAAGAATTGAGCCATCAATGCTTCCTCATCGTCATTGAGCTCCAGCATGTTCCTTAGCCTTTCAAACTCCTTGTAGTACTCCTCTACTTATCTTGTGCCCTGTTTAAGAGTACGAAAACGTCGTTGCAAATCCCTATGGAAATAAGGTGGACAAACCTTTGCCTCATGAGGTCCTTCATGTCGACCCAAGAGTCTACTGGCCTCAATCTTCTTCTCCTACGGTCAGAAGCCTCACGATCCCGCCATGAGGCTGTGCATCCACATCTCCATCTGGCTGTGGCTCCTCCTGTTCTGGTCGTGTCCAAGGGTGATCCGGATCTTCAGCAGGGTCTTGGTCAGCCCTCACGTGCCTTATGGCCTGGAATCTCACTGGCCTCTCCACGTGCTCCAACCTCTCGCCGATTGATGCGAGTTGTGATTGGAGGGTGGTGAACATGGCCATCATGGCCTCGGCTGCATCTTGATTTCCTTTAGCCATCGTGTGCTACAAGAAGAAAAACAAGTTAATTTGCTCCTAAGAATCTATTAGGAGAGTTTCTTTTATAGTAGAAGGTGCAAATAGAAAAGGAAAAATTTGAGAAAAAGGAAAGAGTAGAAAAAAGGAAACTTTCTAGCAATTAATGCGCAAATCTCCTAAATCTTTTTTTGGTCGGTTTTCTTGGTAGTTTTATAATTTTTTTTTTGCTTTTTATTTAACTTAAATAAGAATGGAAATTATGATTAAACAAAAAAAAAAGAAAAACCGAAGTTGTAATGCAAAAAATGAATCTAAACCCTAGTGATGCACATAGGAGCTAGATACACTCGGTTTGAATTCTAGATGTTATTTGTTTTGATTTTTTTTAATGAAACTTGAACTAATGCAAGAATTGGAATTAAGACTAAAGTAAAGGATAGAAAGAACCTGGTTTAGGAGTTTAAGCTCTGATACCAAAATGATACAAGCCTTGAATCAAGGCCGTAACACAGGTGGGCTGCTTGGAGAATATTAGGCGAGAAACTTGGCTTTAGGCTTCTGGATGGGGGTTTTCTGGTGGGTATTGGATGGAGAGGTGAAGTGAACCACATGAGGGGTGATGAACCTCGTGATAAATCACAACATAGAAGCTAGGAGGGCTGGTCTCAAATAGGGTTCTAAGCGCAAAAGCTTTAGGAGAAAACTCTTAGGAAGAAAGTTCTATCTTTATTAATATCAAAAAGTTGTCGAACTACAATGCCAAAGGAGCCTTATTAATATGCTCGGAAGCTTGACCTCCTAGGGTCGACCCAAATTAGAAAAATCAAAAAGTTACAAAAGTGCACAAGGAAAATTACAAAAAGGAAATAATCAAAAAATGACAACTACCTAAATTGATCTTGACTCAAAAATGTAAAAATTCTAATTCCTACCCTGCAAAACAGAAAAGGCAAGAATATAATTGAAAACTTACCATTCTTACCTCTTGGCCAAAAAATGGAAGGTGGCCGACTTTGTGGCATGCACGCGCCTAGCTCCTAGTCTTCGACTTGGAGTAGGGTTATGAATTGTTGGACCCTGACCTCTTTTGCCACAAAAGCCCAAGTCTCTGGAGTCCTTTGCAATGTTGAGAAGCCTTTGGAATCTTCCTTGTACTCTTGGCCCAATGCTTCTTGTCGATGATCTTCTAGGAGCTTGTCTACCCACAAACTGAACTTGTGGAAAAGCGCCCATGTTCTGCTCCTTGTCATGGCTCCTGGTGGCACTACTGGTGTAGAGACTTCATCCAGGTTCATGACTTGAAGCTGGTGGCTTAGCTGATCCGAGTCTCCTTGTGTAGATGTGGAAATGGTGCTACAATCGGCTGAACCGGCTGGACTGTGCGAGGAGCTGGCCGAGTTGTCATCGGAGCCGGCCAGATTGATTCTGAGCCGTCCGGGTCACCAGTTGGGCCGGCGGTGTTGTTCACATTGCCGCCAGTTGGGCCGGAGGTTTGGGCCTCTTCGCCGGAAAAGTTGGCCGGCCCTGCTCGGTTGATCATAGGGCTGGCGGTACCGCTTGGGCCGGCAGATGCGCCAAATGGCCAGGCTGTCTCGGGCAAGCATTCTGGTCGGCCATTCTGGTCTTCTGGCCGGCCGACGATCTGATGCCCCCATCACTTTAGAGTAGCTATTTTGGTCTTAAATTTTGTCACAATATAGAAAATTGAGTTAGCTTAATATGGGCATTGGATTCGTGTCATTCCGAACTCTAAATCAAATTTTACTGACAATTTAGTGTGGACATCTCAATTTTATCGGCTAGTTAAATTGATCATTCTAAACCGATCATAGATGCTCGTTGAGCAAAGGTTTACAAATGAAGCATAATGCATGGTGTCACACAATTTTGGATAGATTGGATTACTTGTAGGCTTTTTCGTAGTTATTTCAATCTTAAATTTTATCTTAATATAGAAAATTGAGCTAGCTTAACGTGGGCGTTGGATTCATTTATTCGGAACTCTAAATCAAGAGTTACAGACGATTATGTGTGTACATGTCAAGTGTATCGGCTAGTTAAATTGATTATTCTAAACTGATCATTGGTTCTCACTGAACAAAGGTTTACAAATGAAGCATAATGTGTGGCATCAAGCAGTTTGGGATAGATTGGATTACTTGGATGCATTGTTGTAGCTATTTCCATCTTAAATTTTGCCATAATACCGAAAATTGAGCTAGCTTAACGTGGGCGTTGGATTCGTGTGATCTGAACTCTAAATCAAAAGTTCCACAAGATTTAGTGCGTACATGTCAACTGTATCGGCTAGTTAAATAGATCATTCTAAACTGATCATTGCTGCTCACTGAACAAACGTTTACAAATGAAGCATAATGCATGGAACCACGCATTTTGGGATAGGTTGGATTACTTGTAGGCTTTTTCGTAGCTATTTCAGTCTTACATTTTGTCCCAATTGAGAAAATTAAACTAGCTTAACGTGGGCGTTGGATTCGCTTAATTCGGAACTCTAAATCAAAAGTTACACACTATTTAGTGTGGAAATGTCAAGTTTATCGGCTAGTTAAATTGGTCCTTCTAAAATGATCATTGGTACTCGTTAGGCAACGGTTTTCAAATGAAGCATAATGCATGGTACTATGCAGTTTGAGATAGATTGGATTACTTGTAGGTTTTGTCGTATCTATTTCCCTCATAAATTTTTCACATTATATGAAATTAGGCTAGCTTAACGTATGCGTTGGATTCGTGTCATTCTGAACTCTAAATCAAAATTTACGCACGATTTAGTGCGTAAAAGTCAAGTTTATTGGTTAGTTAAATTTATCATTCTAAAATGATTATTGGTTCTCATTGAGCAACGGTTTACAAATGAAGCAAAATGCATGGTAGCACGCAGTTTGAGATAGATTGTATTAGTTGTCGGCTTTGTCGTAGATATTTCGGTCCTAAATTTTTTCACAACATAGAAAATTAAGCTAGCTAATGTGCGCGTTGGATTCGTGTCATTCTGAATTCTAAATCAAATGTTAAGTACGATTTAGTGCCGACATGTCAAGTTTATCAGCTAGTTAAATTGATCTTTCTAAAATAATTATTGGTGCTTATTGAGCAAAGGTGCACAAATGAAGAATAATGCATGGCATCATGCAGTTTGAGATAGATTGGATTACTTGGAAGCTTTATCATCGCTATTTCGGTCTTACATTTTGTCACAATATAGAAAATTCAGCTAGATTAATGTGGGCATTGGATTCGTGTCATTCTGAACTATAAATCAAAAGTTATGGACGATTCAGTGCGTACATGTCAAGTGTATGGCTAGTTAAATTGATCATTCTAAACTGATCATTGGTGCACAGTGAGCAAAGGTTTACAAATGAAGCATAATGCATGACATCACACAGTTTAGGATAGATTGGATAACGTGGAGGATTTATCGTAGCTATTTTGGTCTTAAATTTTGTCCCAATATAGAAAATTGAGCTATCTTCACGTGGGGCGTTTGATTCGTTTCATTCGAAGTCTAAATCAAAAGTTATGGATGATTTGTGAGGACATGTAAAGTTTATGGGCTAGTTAAATTGATCATTCTAAAATTATCATTGGTGCTCATTGAACAAAGGTTTACAAATGAAGCACAATGCATGGCATCACGCAGTTTGGGATAGATTGGATTACTTAGAGGTTTTGTCGTAACTATTTTGGACCTTAATTTTTTCAAATATAGAAAACTGAGCTAGCTTAATGTGGGAATTGGATTCGTGTCATTCTGACCTCTGAACCAAAAGTTACGGACAATTTAATGCGGATATGTCAAGTTGATCGGGCAGTTAAAGTGATCATTCTAAACTGATAATTCTAAAATAATCATTAGGGCTCCTTCAGTAAAGGCTTATAAATGAAGCATAATGCATAGCATCACATATTTAGGTTAGATGGATTATTTGAAGGCTTTATGGTAGCTCTTCCGTTTTAAATGTTGTCACGATATAGAAAATTGAGCTAGTTTAATGTGGGCGTTGGATTCGTGTAATTCGGAACTTAAAATCAAAACTTATGCACGATTTAGTGCGTACATGTCAAGTTTATCGGCTAGTTAAATTGTTCATTCTAAAATGATCATTGGTCCTCATTGAGCAAAGGTTTACAAATGAAGCACAATTCATGGCACCACGAAGTTTGAGACAGATTGGATTACTTGTAGGCTTTGTCATAGCTATTTTGGACCTAAACTTTTTCACAATATAGAAAATTGAGCTAGAACATGGGTGTTGGATTCGTGTCACTATGAACTCGAAATCAAAGGTTACGGACAATTTAGTGAGGACATGTCAAGTTGATCGGCCAGTTAATGTGATCATTCTAAATTGATGATTAGTGCTCCTTGAGTAAAAGCTTATAAATGAATCATAATGTATGGCATAACGCAGTTTAGGATAGATTGGATTACTTGAAGGCTTTGTGGTAGCTCTTTCGGTTTTCAATGTTGTCACAATTAAAAAATTGAGCTAACGTAATAATATAGAAAATTGAGCTAGCTTATCGTAGGCATTGGAATCGTGTCATTTTGAACTCTGAATCAAAAATTATGTACGATTTAGTGCGGACATCTCAAGTTTATCGGCTAGTTAAATTGATAATTCTAAACTGATTCTTGATGCTCATTGAGCAAAGGTTTACAAATGAAGCATAATGCATTGCATCACGCAATTTGGGAAAGAATGGATTACTTCAAGAATGGGATAGCTATTTTGGTCTTAAATTTTGTCACAATATAGAAATTTCAGCTAGCTTTACTTGGGTGTTGGATTCGTGGCACTTTGATCTCAAAATCAAAAGTTATAGACGATTTAGTGTGGACATGACAAGTTGATCGGCTTGTTAAAATGATTATGAACTCGTAATCAAAAGTTACAGACGATTTAATGTAGAGATGACAAGTTGATCAGCTTGTTAAAATGATCATTTTAAATTGATGATTGGTGCTCACTGAGCAAAGGTTTCCAAATGAATCAGAATGCATGACATATTGCAGTTTCAGATAGATGGGACTACTTGGAGGCTTTGTCGTAGCTATTTCGGTCCAAAAGCATAATGCATGGCATATTGCAGTTTGGGATACATTGGATTAACTGGAAGCTTTGTCGTAGAGCTTTCAGTCTCAATTTTGCACAATATTGAAAATTGAGCTAGATTAACGTGGGCGTTGGATTCATGTCATTTTGAGCTCTAAATCAATGTTAAAAACGATTTAGGGTGGACATGTCAAGTTGATCATTCTAAACATATCATTGGTGCTCATTGCGCGAAGGTTTACAAATGAAGCATAATGAATGGCATCGCGCAGTTTGGGACTGATTAGATTACTTAGAGGCTTTGTCATTGCTATTTTTGGCTTAAATTTGTCACAATATAGAATATTGAGCTAGCTTAATATGGGCATTGGATTTGTGTCATTCTTAACTCTAAATCAAAAGTGACGGGATTTAGTGTGGACATGTTAAGTTGATCGGCCAGTTAAAGTGATCATTCTTAACTGATCATTGGTTCTCCTTGAGTAAAGGCTTATAAATGAAGCATAATGCATGACGTCACGCAGTATGGGATAAATTGGGTTACTTGAAGGTTTTTTCGTTGCTATTTTGGTCTTAAATTTGTCACAATATAGAATATTGAGCTAGGTTAACATTGGCGGTTGATTCGTGTCATTCTGAACTCTAAATCAAAAGTGACCGATGATTTAAGGCGGACATGTCAAGTTGATTGACCAGTGAAAATGATCATTCTTAACTGATCATTGGTGCTCCTTTAGTAAAGGCTTATGAATGACGCATAATGCGTGGCATTACGCAGTTTGGGACAGATTGGATTATTTGGAGGCTATGTCGTTGCTATTATTGGCATAAGAAAATCAAATAAGACCTATGTTGACGTACAAGGCAAGTGTGAGCAATTTGATTCATGGAGGAAAAGAAAAGTTCAGTTTGAATAACAAGGGAAAAGGAGAAAAGGAGGGAAGTTATTATTTAAAATGGTTAATATGGGGATATAGCTGCCTTGGGAGAAGAATCACAGTGACAAGGAAATGTTCATGCTGCACACAGCCTTGGTAACCACACCAAACGGTTATGACTTCTGCACACAGCCTTGGTAACCACACCAAATGGTCATAAGACCGTTCGCAGCTCCTCCCCTCTCTTCCCATTGGTTGTCAACAAGTTCCTTCTCTATTCAAGCTCATCCACAAGTTTAATTCTGAATTGTTTTGTGTTCACTTTGTAAATCCCTTATAAAAGGGCTGTAAAGACTCAATGTATAAGTTAACTCTTTGGAGATTCTTCTCCATAAGTCTGAACATTTCTTATTTTCTCATGCTTCTCTTTGAGTTTTTGGGTTCAATTCTTCACATTTCTCCTCTCTAATCTCAATATTCTTACATGGTATCAGAGCATAAGATCATTCTCTTATCTTTTCTACTCAAATCTCTTAGTTTCTAATCTAAAATTCTGTCAAAAATCTCTCAGCCTTTAAACTAAAAATCCCGGTTTTATCCAGCCATAAAAGCTGCCTCCTTTGAGCTCCTCAAAGCCTAACAATAGAGGATACAGTTCAAATCAGTTCAGCCTGAAACCTATGGTGATACCAGTAGTTCTCAAAGGCTTGAACTACACATTATGGTCAAGAACCATCAATACAGCCATTTGTGGCAAAGGACTTTGGAATCACATCTTGGAGGATAATACTCCAACTATAGACGATCCAAAGGAGAAGAAGAATGCAGCAACAAGAAAAGAAGAAGCTAGGTGGTTCCAAGAAGATCAATCAGTCCTTGGATTCCTCCAAAATTCATTGGACCCATCCATAGTTGAGACTTATTCATATTTCAAAACTGCCAAGTCTCTTTGGGAGACTATCAAGAGGGTGTATGGGCATGTTTCAGACCTCAGCCGTGTGGAGGAGGTTAAGACGGCTCTCAATGATCTACACCAAGAGGATATGGAGTTCACAAAGTTCCTAGGCAAGTTCCAATCAACATGGTCGGAGTTTGACATGTTGAGACCAAGTTCTATGAATCTAAAGGTGCTTAATGAAAGGAAGGAACAAGACAAGATATTTGGGCTCCTTCTCAACCTAAATCCAGCCTTTAAGGATGTGATTAATTCCATCCTTAGAGATCCAAAACTCCCTGATTTCGAAGAGGTGTGCTCACGGATTCAAAAGGAACAAGGCAACATTGGTTTGTTTGGTGGAAAAGGAGAACTAATAATGGCCAACAAGAGTGTGTTTAAGCAAGAGGATAGGAAGAGTGTGTTGTATGAACATTGTAAGAGGAATGGCCACATCAAGGACAAGTGCTGGATACTTCATCCTCATCTCAAGCCTAAGGACTTCAAGCCAAACTGGTTCAAGGATTCAAAGGCTAACATCTCTCAAATGTATCCATGGAGTATGTTAAGAAGAGTGAGTTGGAGGATCTCATCAAGGCCTATGCCTCAAAACTCTCTGGTATCAGACTCTAGTCCCATTAATTGATTGATAAACCGGATCATAAGTTGGTAGGGGATTCGGTTGCTTCTCACCATATGATTTGCAATGCTAGGTCGGTAAAGAAGATTGAACCATGTCTAGGAAAAGTAACTATATATGATGGTAAGGGTATTCCAATTGAAGGAACCGGAAAATTAAGACTATTTCACAAAGAATGTAATGCTTTCTTTGTACCTAAGTTTAAGTCTAACCTAGTTTCGGTCAAAAGGGCTACTAAAGACCTGAATTGCAATGTTACTTTTGGTCCTAACAATGTTTACTTTCAGGATATTGAGAGTGGTAAGATACTTGGAAGTGGTGGGACTCAAGATGAGCTCTATGTTCTTGAGGACACTCCTCTAAGAAATTCGGATTCCTCAGCTTTCAAATCTTGTGTTTTTGCTAATAAAGATGTCTTATGGCATGCTAGATTAGGACATCCTCATGCTCGTGCTTTAAGCTTAATAATGCCTAATGTTTCTTATGATCAATCAGTTTGTGAGGCTTGTATCCTTGGCAAATATTGTCGTGTTGTTTTTCCTAAATCGTCTACAATTTATGAGCATTGCTTTGATTTAGTACATTCCGATGTTTGGACCTCACCTTGCACGTCTAGAGATAGGAATAAATACTTTGTGATCTTTATAGATGAGAAATCGAAATATACATGGGTTACATTACTTCCATCTAAAGATAGGGTTTATGAGGTATTTATAAACTTTCACAATTATGTTACTAATCAATTCAATGCCAAGATAAAAGTGTTAAGATCAGATAATGGAGGGGAATACACAAGTCAAAGATTCAAAGCTCACTTAAACAAACATGTAATACTACATAAAACTAGCTGTCTACACACACCACAACAAAATGGAGTTGATGAAAGGAAGAACCGAAACTTAATGAAGTAGCAAAATCCATGATGCTTCATTCCAATGTTCCTAAAAGTTTTTGGGGAGATGCAGTCTTGGTTGCTTGCTACCTCATCAATCGGATTCCAACCAAAGTCTTGCAAGACATATCTCCATTCGAGATACTCAATAAAACTAAACCTTCCATTGATCATTTACGTGTACTTGGGTGTATGTGCTTTGTGTATGTTCCAGGTGATCTAAGAAACAAGTTGGAGGCAAAGAGTATCAAGTGTATGTTCCTTGGATATTCGACAACACAAAAGGGTTATAAGTGTTATGATCCGAGCAACAACAGGATGTATGTGTCTAGAGATGTCAAGTTCATAGAAGAACGAAGCTATTACGATCAGAAAGATTGGGAAGGATTGAAGGATCTCTCAAGGTCACCTTCTGATTTGGCTACGAGTTTGAGGTTTCTCTTGAATCATTTGGGAAATGATGTCGATGGGATTCAAGACATGAAGAATCAATAACTCCAAGTAGTTCACAAGATACCCAATAGAATGAACAAGGGGTGGTAACTCAAGAACCAACTCCAATCCAAGAAGAAGCTACGGCCCAAAACCAAGAACAAGACAACTTGGAAGTGGGTATAGAGGAACCTATTCCATCAAGGATCTTAGGGAGTTGAAGTACTTCTTGGGTAAGTGTGTCGGTCTCAGGAAGGGCTCTTTCTATCCCAAAGAAAGTATGCTCTTGATTTGGAAATCTAAATCAAAAGTTACGAACGATTTACTGCGGACTGTCAAGTTTATTGGTAAGTTAAATTGATCATTCTAAAATGATCATTGGTGCTCATTGAGCAAAGCTTTACAAATGAAGCATAATGCATGGCACCACACAGCTTGAGATAGATTGGACTACTTGGAGGCTTTATATTAGCTATTTCGGTCTAAAATTCTATCACATTATGAAAATTGAGCAAGCTTAACATGGGCATTGAATTCGTGTCATTCTGAACACTAAATTAAAAGTTCCGGACGATTTAGTATGGACATCTCAAGTTTATCGGTTTGTTAAATGGATCATTCTAAACTGATCGTTGGTATTCATTGAGCAAACATTTACACATTAAGCAAAGTGCATGGCACGCATTTTGCGATAAATTGGATTACTTGGAGGCTCTGGCGTAGCTATTTCGTTCTTAAATTTTTTCATAATTGGGTTTACTGCACAAATGACAAGTTGAACGGCTAATTAAAATTATCATTCTACACTGATCATTGCTGCTCATGAGGAAATGATTACAAGTGAATCAAAATGCATGAAATCACGAAATTTGGGATAGATTGCATTACTTGGAGGGTTTATCGTAACTATTTTGCTCTTAAATTTTCTCACAATATAGAAAATTGAGCTTGATTAATGTGGGCATTCGATTCGTGTCATTCCGAACTCTAAATCAAAAGTTACGTACGATTTAGTGAGGACATCTCAAGTTTATCGGCTAGTTAAATTGAACATTCTAAACTGATCATTGATGCTAATTGAGCAAAGATTTACAAATGAAGCATAATGCATGGCATCACGCAATTTGGGATAGATTGGTTTTTGTTGAGGTTTTGTGATAGCTATTAGGATCTTAAATTTTGTCACAATATAGAAAACTGAGCTAGATTAACGTGGGTGTTGGATTTATGTCATTCTGAACTCTAAATCAATTTAATGCTTACATGTGAAGTGTATTGGCTAGTTAAATGGATCATTCTAAACTGATCGTTTGCATTCATTGAGAAAACGTTTACTGATAAACCAGAGTGCATGCCATCACGCAGTTTGAGATAAATTGGATTACTTGGAGGCTTTGGCGTAGCTATTTCGTTCTTAAATTTTGTCACAATATAGAAAGTTGAGCTAGCTTTCCTTGGCCATTGGATTCGTGTAAATCTTAAATCTAAATCAAAAGTTACATACGATTTTGTTCGGATATGTCAAGTTGATTGGCCAGTTAAAATGATCATTCTAAATTGATCATTCTAAACTGATCATGAGTGCTCCTTGAGTAAAGGCTTCAAAATCAAGCATGATGCATCGTATCACGCATTTTAGGATGGATTGGATTACTTGAAGGCTTTGTGGTAGCTCTTTCATGGTCGAATTTTTTCAAAATATTTAAAATTGAGCTAGCTTAACGTGGTCATTTGACCATTTGACCATTTACGATAATTCTAAACTGATCATTAGTGCTCCTTGTGTAAAGGCAATAAATGAAGCATAATGTGTGCCATCACGCCGTTTAGGATAGATTCGATTACTTGAAGGCTTTGTGGTAGCTCTTTCCGTTCAATATAGAAAATTGAGCCATCTTAACGTGGACATTGAATTCGTGTAATTCTGAACTCTACAGCCAAAGTTGATTGGCCAATTAAAATTATCATTCTAAATTCATCATTGGTGCTTCTTGACTAAAGGCTTATATATGAAGTATAATGCATGACATCATGCAGTTTGGGATAGATTGGATTACTTGCAGGTTTTGTCGTAGCTCTTGTAGTCTCAAATGTTGTCACAATATAGAAAATTGAGCTACCTTAACGTGGGCATTCGATTCATGTAATTTTGAACTCTAAATCAAAACTTAAATATGATTTTGTGCGGACATGTCAAGTCGATCAGCTAGTTAAACTGATCATTGGTTCTCCTTGAGTAAAGGCTTATAATTGAAGCATAATGCATTGCATCATGAAGTTCGTGATAGATTGGATTACTTGAAGACTTTATCGTAGCTATTTCGGTTTTAAATTTTGTCACAATATACTAAGTTTAGCTAGCTTAACGAGGGTATTGGATTCATGTCATTCTGAACTCTAAATCAAAAGTTACAGCCGATTTAGTGCGGACATCTTCCGTTTATCGGCTAATTAAATTGATCATTCTAGACTTATCATTAATGCTCTTTAAGCAAAAGTTTACAAATGAAGCATAATGAATGGTACCACAGAGATTATGATAGATTGGATTACTAGGAGGCTTTGTCAAAACTATTTTGATCTTAAATATTGTCCCAATAAAAATAATTGAGCTAGCTTAACATCGGCGTTGGATTCATGTCAATCTAAATTATAAATCAAAAGTTACGCACGATTTCGTGCGGACATGTCAAGTTTATCGGCTAGTTAAACTAATCATTCTAAAATGATCATGGGTGCTCATTGAGAAAAGGTTCACAAATGAAGCATAATGCATGGCACTACGCCGATTCTGATAGATTGGATTACTAGGAGGATTTGTCGAAACTATTTCGATCTTCAATTTTGTCCCAATATAGAAAATTGAACTAGTTTAAATGTCGGCGTTGGATTCGTGTCATTCGAAACTCTAAATCAAAAGTTGCAAACGATTTAGTGGGTACATGTCAAGTTTATCAACTAGTTAAATTGATCATTCGAAACTGATCATTGGTGCTCATTGGGGAAATGTTTACAAATGAAGCATGATGCATGACACCATGCAGTTTTAGATAGATTGGATTACTTGGAGGCTTTGTCATAGCTATTTCGGTCTTCAATGTTATTCAAATATAGAAAACAAAGCTAGCTTAATGTGGGTGTTGTATTCATATCTTTCAAAAGTCTAAATAAAAAATTACTGAAGATTTAGTGAGGACATATCAAGTTTATTAGCTAGATAAATTGATCATTCTAAAATTGTCATTGGTGTTCATTGAGCAAAGGTTTACAAATGAAGCATAATATATAGCACCAAGCAGTTTGAGATAGATTGGATTATTTGGAGGCTTTATCATAGATATTTCGGTCTTCAATTTTGTCCAAAGATTGAAAATTGAGTTAGGTTAACATGGGCGTTGGATTCGTGTCATTCGGAAGTCTAAATGAGAAGTTACAGACGATTTAGTCCTAACATGTCAAGTTTACCGGCTAGTTAAGCTGATCATTCTAGAATTATCATTGGTGTTCATTGAGCAAAGGCTTACGAATGAATCATAATGCATGACACCGCGTAGTTTGAGATAGATTGGATTACTTTGAGGCTTTGTCATAGTTATTTCGGTTTTAAAGTTTTTCACAATATAGACAATTTAGCTACCTTAACGTGGGCCTTGCATTCGTGTAATTCTGAACTCTGAATTAAAAGTTATGGACGATTTAGTGCAGACATGTAAAGTTGATCGACTAGTTAAAGTGATCATTCTAAACTGATCATTGGTGCTCATTGAGCAAATGTTTCAAATGAATCATGATGCATAACACCACGCAGTTTGAGATAGATTGGACTACTTGGACGCTTTGTCGTAGCTATTTCGGTCTTAAATTTTGTCCCAGTATAGAAAACTGAGCTAGCCTAACGTGGGCGTTGAACTTGTGTCATTCGGAAATCTAAATAAAAAGTTACTGACGATTTAGTGAGGACATATCAAGTTTATCTGCTAGTTAAATTGATCATTCTAAAACTATCATTGATCTCATTGAGCAAAGGTTTACAAATGAAGCATAATGAATAGCACCGCGTACTTTGAGATAGATTGGATTACTAGGAGGCTTTATCGTAGGTATTTCAGTTCTAAGTTTGTTCACAATATAGAAAATTGAGCTAGCTTAACGTGGTCGTTGGATTAGTGAATTCTGAATTCTAAATCAAAATTTACGCACGATTTCGTGTCGACATGTCAAGTTTATCGGTTAGTTAAACTGATCATTCTAAAATGATCATTGGTGCTCATTGAAAAAAAGGTTCACAAATGAAGCATAATGCGCACCATGCAAATTCCTATAGATTGGATTGCTAGAAGGCTTTGTCGAAACAATTTCGATATTCAATTTTTGTCCCAATATTGAAAATTGAGCTAGCTTAACGTCGGCGTTGGATTCTTATCATTCGAAAGTCTAAATCAAAAATTACAAATGATTTTGTGCGTACATGTCAAGTTTATCAACTAGTTAAATTGATCATTCGAAACTGATTATTGGTGCTCATCGGGCAAATGTTTACAAATGAAGAATGATGCATGACACCATGCAGTTTTAGATAGATTGGATTACTTGGAGGCTTTGTCACAGCTATTTCGGTATTTAATTTTGTTCTAATATAGAAAACAGAGCTAGCTTAACGTGGGCGTTGTATTCGTATCTTTCAAAAATCTAAATCAAAAGTTACTGACGATTTACTGAGGACATATCAAGTTTATAACCTAGTTAAATTGATAAATCTAAAATTATCATTGGTTCTCATTGAGCAAAGGTTTAAAATGAAGCATAATGAATAGGACCACGCAGTTTGAGATAGATTGGATAACTTGGAGGCTTTATCGTAGGTATTTCGGTCCTAAATTGTTCACAGTATAGAAAATTGAGCTAGCTTAACGTGGTTGTTGGATTAGTGTGATTCTGAACTCTAAATCAACAGGTACGCATGATTTCGTGCAGACATGTCAAGTTTATCAGCTAGTTAAACTAATCATTCTATAATGATCATTGGTGCTCATTTTGAAAAGGTTAACAAATGAAGTATAATGCATGGCACCACGCAGATTATGATAGATTAGATTATTAGGAGGTTTTATCGAAACTATTTCGATCTTCAATTTTGTCCCAATATAGACAATTGAGCTAGTTTAACGTCGTCGTTAGATTCGTGTCACTCGAAACTTTAAATCAGAAGTTACAAACGATTTAGTGCGTACATATCAAGTTTATCAACAAATTAAATTGATCCGTCGAAACTGATCATTGGTGCTCATTGGGCAAATGTTTATAAATGAAGGATGATGCATGACACCACGAAGTTTGAGATAGATTGAATTACTTGGAGGCTTTGTCATAGCTATTTTGATATTAAATTTTGTCCCAATATAGAAAACAGAGCTCGCTTAATGTTGGTGTTGTATTCATGTCATTCGAAAGTATAAGTCAAAAGTTAGTGACGATTTAGTGCGGACATATCAAGTTTATGGGCTAGTTAAATTGATCATTCTAAAATTATCGTTGGTGCTCATTGAGAAAAGGTTTACAAATGAAGCATAATGCATGGCATCACGTAGTTTGGGATAGATCGGATTTCTTGGAGGCTTTGTCGCAGCTATTTCGATTATAACTTGACATAATATAGAAAATTGAAATAGCATAATGTGGGCGTTGGATTCGTGTCATTTTGAACTCTAAATCAAAAGTTACAAACGATTTAGTGCAAACATGTTAAGTTGATCAGCCAGTTAAACTGATCATTCTTAATGGATCAGTGGTGCTCTTTGAGCAAAGGTTTATAAGTGAAGCATAATGCATGCCATCATGCAGTTTAGGATAGATTGGATTACATGAAGGCTTTGTGGTAGCTGTTTCAGTGTCAAATGTTGTCACAATATGAAAAATTGAGGTAGCTTGATGTGGGCGTTGGATTTGTGTCATTTTGATATCTAAATCAAAAGATACGGATGATTTAGTGTAGACATGTCAATTTGAATGGCCAGTTAAAATGATCATTCTAAACTGATCATTAGTGGTGCTTGAGAAAAGACTTATAAATGAAGCATAATGCATTGGATCACGGAGTTTAGGATTGAGTGGATTACTTCAATGCTTTGTGGTAGCTGTTTCAGTCTCAAATGGTGTCAAAATATAAAAACTTGAGTTAGCTTATTTTGCACGTTGGATTCGTGTCATTCTGAACTCGAAATCAAAAGTTAAGGACGATTATGTACGGACATGTCAAGTCGACCGGCCAGTTAAAATGACCATTCTAAACTGATCTTTGGTGCCCTCTTGAGTGAAGGCCTACAAATGAAGCACAATGCATGGCATCACGTAGTTTTGGATACGTTGGATTACTTGGCGGCTTTGTCGTACCTCTTTCAGTCTCAAATGTTGTTACAATATAGAAAATTGAGCTAACTTGATGTCGGTGTTTGATTCATGTCATTCTGTACTATAAATCCCAAGTACAAACGATTTAGTGCAGACATGTCAAGTTTATCGCCTTGTTAAATTGATCATTCTAAATTGATCATTGGTGCTCATTCACCAAAGGTTTACAAATGAAATAAAATGCATGGCATTACACAGTTTAGGATAAATTGGATTACTTGGAGTCTCTCTCAAAGCTATTTCTGTCTCAAACTTTGTCACAATATAGAAAATTAAGGTAGGTTAATGTGGGTGTTGGATTCATGTCATTCTAAACTCTAAATCTAAAGTTACGGACAATTTGGTGCGGACATATCAAGTTGATTGGCTATTTAAAATGACCTTTCTTAATTGATCATTGGTGCTCCTTGAGTAGGGGCTTATAAATGAAGCATAATGCATGGCATCACAAGTTTGGGATACCTTGAATTAGTTGAAGGCTTTGTAGTAGATCTTTTAGTCTCAATTGTTGTCACAATATAGGAAATTGAGATAGATTAACGTGGACTTTGGATTCGTGTCATTCTAAACTCTAAATCACAAGTTTCAAACGATTTAGTGCGGACATGTCAAGTTTATCGGCTAATTAAATTGATCATTCTAAACTGATCATTGGTGCTCATTGAGCAAATGTTTACAAATGAAGCATAATGCATGGCATCATGCAGTTTAGAATTGATTGGATTACTTGGAGGCTTTGTCATAGCTATTTAGGTCTAAATTTTTTTGTCACAGTATAGAATATTGAGCTACCTTAATGTGAGAGTTTGATTCGTGTTATTCTGAACTCTAAATCAAAAGTTACAGATGATTTAGTGCATACTTGTCAAGTTAATCGGCCAGTTATCTTGATTCTTTTAAACAGATCGTTCTAAGCTGATCATCTGTGCTACTAGATTAAAGGCTTATAAATGAAGCATAATGCATGGCATCACACAGTTTACGATTGCTGGATTACTCGAAGCCTTTGTGGTAACTCTTTCAATCTCAAATGTTGTCAGAATATGGAAACTTGGGCTAGCTTAACGTGGACGTGGGTTTTGTGTCATTCTGAACTCCAAATCAAATTTTACAGACGATTGAGTGTGTACATGTCAAGTTGATCGGCCTGTTAAAGTGATCATAATAAACTGATCATTAGTGGTGCTTGAGAAAAGACTTATAAATGAAGCATAATGCATTGGATCACGGAGTTTAGGATAGAGTGGATTACTTCAATGCTTTGTGGTAGCTGTTTCAGTCTCAAATGGTGTCAAAATATAAAAAATTGAGCTAGCCTATTTTCCACGTTGGATTCGTGTCATTCTGAACTCGAAATCAAAAGTTAAGGACGATTATGTGTGGACATGTCAAGTCGATTGGCCTGTTAAAATGACCATTCTAAACTGATATTTGGTGCTCCTTGAGTGAAGGCGTACAAATGAAGCATAATGCATGACATCACGTAGTTTTGGATACATTGGATTACTTGGCGGCTTTGTCGTAGCTCTTTCAGTCTCAAATATTGTTACAATTTAGAAAATTGAGCTAACTTAATGTGGGCGTTTGATTCATGTCATTCTGAACTATAAATCCCAAGTACAAACGATTTAGTGCAGACATGTCAAGTTTATTGCCTAGTTAACTAGATCATTCTAAAATGATCATTGGTGCTCATTCAGCAAAGGTTTACAAATGAAACATAATACAGGGCATTACACAGTTTGGGATAAATTGGATTACTTGGAGTCTCTCTCAAAGCTATTTTGGTTTTAAACTTTGTCACAATATAGAAAATTAAGGTAGGTTACCGTGGGTGTTGGATTCGTGACATTTTGAACTCTAAATCAAAAGTTACGGACAATTTAGTGCGGACATATCAAGGTTATCGGCCATTTAAAATGAGATTTCTTAATTGATCATTGGTGCTCCTTGAGTAGGGGCTTATAAATGAAGCATAATTCATGGCATCACCAGTTTGGGATACCTTGAATTAGTTGAAGGCTTTGTAGTAGATCTTTTAGTCTCAATGGGTGCCACCATATAGGAAATTGAGCTAGATTAACGTGGACTTTGGATTTGTGTCATTATAAACTTTAAATCCCAAGTTACAAATGATTTAGTGCGGACAAGTCAAGTTTATAGGCTAGTGAAATTGATCATTTTAAACTGATCATTGGTGCTCATTGAGCAAATGTTTACAAATGAAACATAATGCATGGCATCATGCAGTTTAGAACAGATTGGATTACTTGGAGGCTTTGTCATAGCTATTTAGGTCTAAAAATTTTGTCACAATGTAGAATATTGAGCTACCTTAATGTGAGAGTTTGATTCGTGTTATTCTGAACTCTAAATCAAAAGTTACAGACGATTTAGTGCATGCATGTCAGGTTGATCGGCCAGTTAAATTGATCGTTCTAAACAGATCGTTCTAAGCTCATCATTTGTGCTACTACATTAAAGGCTGATAAATGAAGCATAATGCATGGCATCAAACAGTTTAGGATTGCTGGATTACTTGAAGCCTTTTTGGTAACTCTTTCAATCTCAAATGTTGTCACAATATGGAAACATGAGCTAGCTTAACGTGGGCGTGGGGTTTGTGTCATTCTGAACTCCAAATCAAAATTTACCGACGATTTAGTGTGTACATGTCAAGTTGATCGGCCAGTTAAAAAATGATCATAATAAACTGATCATAGTGGTGCTTGAGAAAAGACTTATAAATGAAGCATAATGCATTGGATCACGGAGTTTAGGATAGAGTGGATTACTTCAATGCTTTGTGGTAGCTGTTTCAGTGTCAAATGATGTCAAAATATAAAAAAATTGAGCTAGCTTATTTGCACGTTGGATTCGTGTCATTCTGAACTCAAAATCAAAAGTTAAGGACGATTATGTGCGGACATGTCAAGTCGATCGGCCAGTTAAAATGACCATTATAAACTGATCTTTGGTGCTCCTTGAGTGAAGACCTACAAATGAAGCATAATGCATGGCATCATGTAGTTTTGGATACGTTGGATTACTTGGCGGCTTTGTCGTAGCTCTTTCAGTCTCAAATGATGTTACAATATAGAAAATTGAGCTAACTTAATGTGGGCGTTTGATTCATGTCATTCTGAACTATAAATCCTAAGTACAAACGATTTAGTGTAGACATGTCAAGTTTACTGCCTAGTTAACTTGATCATTCTAAATTGATCATTGGTGCTCCTTCAGCAAAGGTTTACAAATGAAGCATAATTCATGGCATCACGCAGTTTAGAATAGATTGGATTACTTGGAGGCTTTGTCATAGCTATTTAGGTCTAAAAGTTTTGTCACAATGTAGAATATTGAGCAACCTTCGCGTGAGCGTTTGATTCGTGTCATTCTGAACTCTAAATCAAAAGTTACAGATGATTTAGTGCGTACATGTCAGGTTGATCGTCCAGTTAAATTGATCGTCGTTCTAAGCTGATTATTTGTGCTACTTGATTAAAGGCTTATAAATGAAGCATAATGCATTTGAAGCCTTTGTGGTAACTCTTTTAATCTCAAATGTCGTCAAAATATGGAAAATTGAGTTAGCTTAACGTGGGTGTTGGATTCATGTCATTTTTAGCTCTAAATTAAAAATTAAAGAAGATTTAGTGCGAACATGTCAAGTGATCGGCCAGTTAAAATGATGATTCTAAACTTATCATTGGTGCTCTTGGAGTATAGGCTTATAAATGAAGCATAATGCATGGGGTCACATGGTTTGGGATACATTGGATTACGTCAAGGCTTTATGGTATCTCTTTCAGTCTCAAATATTGTCAAAATATAGAAAATTGAGCTAGTTTAACGTGGGTTTTGGATTCGTGTCATTTTGAACTCAAAATAAAAAAGTTACGGACAATTTAGTGCGTACATGTCAAGTTTATCGGCCAGTTAAAATGATCATTCTAAAGTGATCATTGGTGCTCATTGAGTATAGACTTGTAAATGAAGCGTAATATATTGCATCACATAGTTTGGGATACATTGAATTACATGGAGGCTTTGTCATATCTTTTTCAGTCTCAAATGTTGTCCAATATGGAAAATGTAGCTAGCTTTACGTGGGCATTGGATTCATGTCATTTTGAGCTCTAAATCAAAAGTTAAATACTATTTAGTGCCTACATGTCAAGTTGATCAGCTAGTTAAAATGATCATTATAAACTTATCATTGGTACTCATTGAGTAAAAGCGTATAAATAAAGCATAATGCATGGCATCACGCAGTCTCAAATGTTGGAGGCTTTGTCATTGCTATTTATGCCTTAAATTTTGTAACAATACAAAATATTGAGCTACCTTAACTTGAGCATTGGATTCGTGTCATTCTGAACTCTAAATCAAAAGTCACGGACGATTTAGTGCAGACATGTCAAGTTGATCGGCAAGTTAAATTGATCGTTCTAAAATGATCGTTCAATATTGATCGCTCTAAACTGATCGTTTTAAGCTGATCATTAGAGCTCATTGAGTAAAGGTACATCGCAATATAGGAAATTGAGCTAGTTTAACGTGGGCATTGGATTCATGTCATTCTGAACCTTAAATCAAAAGTTACGGGTTGATTTAGTGCATACATGTCAAGTTGATCAACCAGTTAAATTCATCTTTCAAAGATCATCATTGGTGCTCATTGAGCAAAGGTTTTCAAATGAAGCATTATGCATGGCATAACACCATTTGGGATAGATTCGATTACTTCGAGGCTTTTTCGTAGCTATTTTGGTCTTAAATTTTGTCACAATGTAGAAAATTGAGCTACCTTAACATGGGTGTTTTTTTCGTGTCATTCTGAACTCTAAATCAAAAGTTACACATGATTTAGTGCAGACATGTCAAGTTGATCGGCCAGTTAAAATGATCATTCTCAACTGATCATTACTGCTCCTTGAGTAAATACTTATAAATGAAGCGTAATGCATGGCATCCACAGTTTTGGATACCCTTGGAAACTTGTTCGTAGCTCTTTCAGTCTCAAATGTTGTGACAATATAGAAAATACAGCTAGCTTAACGTGGGCATTGGATTCTTGTCATTCTGAAAGCTAAATAAAAAGGCACATATGATTTAGTGTGTACATTTCAAGTTGATCGGACAGTTAAAATGATCATTCTATACTGATCATTGGTGCTCCTTGAGTAAAGACTAATAAATGAAGCGTAATGCATGGCATCACGCAGTTTTGGATACACTATATTACTTGGAAGTTTTGTCGTAGCTCTTTGACTCTCAAATGTTGTCACAATATGGAACACTGAGCTAGGTTAACGTGGGCGGTTGATTTTGAGCTCTCAATGAAAAGTTAAAGACAATTTACTGAGGACATGTCAAGTTGATTAGTTAGTTAAAATGATCATTCTAAACTGATCATTGGTACGCATTGAGTTAAAGTGTATAAATGAAGCATAATGGGGCATCACTCAATTTGGGATTGATTTGATTACATGGAGGCTTTATTGTAGCTATTTCGGTCTTAAATTTTGTCAGAACACAAAATCTTGAGCTAGCTTAACGTGACCGTTGGATTCCTGTCATTCTGATCTCTAAATCAAAAGTTACGGACGATTTAGTGCGGACATGTCAACTTGATCGGGCAGTTAAGGTGATCATTCTAAACCGATCATTGGTGCCCCTTCAGAAAAGACCTATAAATGAAGCACAATGCATGGCATCACGCAGCTTGGGGTATATTGGAATACTTTAAGGCTTTGTCGTAACTCTTTCAATCACAAAGGTTGTCACAATATGGAAAATTGAGTTAGTTTAACGTGGGCGTTAGATTGATGTCATTTTGAGCTCTAAATCAAAAATTAAAGACAATTTAATGTGGACATGTCAAGTTGATCACGTAGTTAAAATGATTATTTTAAACTGATCATTGGTGGTCAATGAGAAATAATGTATAAATGAAGCATAATGCATGGCATCACACAGTTTAGGATAGATTCGATTACTTGGAGGCTTTGTCATAGCTATTTCGATCTTACTTTTTGTCACAATACAGAAAATTGAGCTAGCTTTATTTGGGCATTGGATTCATTTCACTCTGAACGCAAAAGTTACGGACGATTTAGTGCGGATATGACAACTTAATGGGCTAGTTAAAATGATCATTCTAAACTGATCATTTGGTGCTCATTGAGCAAAGGATTGCAAATGAAGCATACTGCATGGCATAAAGCAGTTTTAGAAAGATTCGATAACTTGAAGCTTTGTCGTATATAGTTTGGTCTTAAATTTTGTGACAATATAGAAAATTGAGCTAGCTTAACATGGGGGTTATATTCATGTCATTCTGAACTCTAAATCAAAAGTTACGGATGATTTAGTGCGAATATGTCAAGTTGATCGGTTAATTAAAATGATCATTCTAAACTGGTTATCGGTGCTCCTTTAGAAAAGGCTTATAAATGAAGCATAATGCATTTCATCATGGCGTTAAAGATACTCGGATTACTTAAAGGCTTTTTGGTAGCTCTTTGAGTCTCAAATGTTGTCACAATATAGAAAATTGAGCTAGCTTATCATGGGCGGACATGTCAAGTTAATGGGCCAGATATAATGATCATTTTAAACTGATCATTGGTGCTCCTTCAATAAAGGCTTATAAATGAAGCATAATGCATGGCATCTTGCAGTTTGTGATAAATTGGATTACTTGGAAATGTTGTGGTAGCTCTTTCAGTCTCAAATGTTGTCATAATATAGAAAATTGAGCTTGCTTAACGTGAGCGTTGGATTCATGTCATTCTGAAATCTAAATCAAAAGTCACAGATGATTTAGTGCATACATGTCAAGTTGATCGGACAGTTAAAATGTTCATTCTTAATTGACCATTGGTGCTCCTTGAGTAAAGAGTTATAAATGAAGTGTAATCCATGGCATCACATAGTTTTTGATATATTGTATTACTTGGAAGCTTTGTCATAGTTCTTTCACACTTAAATGTTGTCGCAATATGAAACATTGAGCTAGCTTAACGTGGGAGGTTGATTCATGTCATTTCGAGCTTTAAATGAAAAGTTAAAGACAATTTACTACGGACATTTCAAGTTGATCAGCTAGTTAAAATGATCATTCGAAATTGATCATTTGTACTCATTCAGTTAAAGCGTATAAATGAAGCATAATGGGGCACCACGTAGTTTGGGATTGATTTGATTACTTGAATGCTTTTTCGTAGCTATTACCGTCTTAAATTTTGTTGTAATACAAAATATTGAGGTAGCTTAACGTGGGCGTTGAATTCGTGTCATTCTGAACTCTAAATCAAAAGTTACGGACGATTTAATGCGGACAAGTCAACTTGATCGGCCAGTTAAGATGATCATTCTAAACTGATCATTGGTGCCCATTTGGGAAAGGCTTATAAATGAAACATAATGCATGGCATCACACAGTTTGGGGTATATTGGAATACTTAGAAGCTTTGGCGTAGCCCTTTCAGTCTCAAAGGTTGACACAATGTGGAAAATTGGGCTAGTTTAACGTTGCGTTGGATTCATGTCCTTTTGAGCTCTAAATCGAAAGTTGAAGACAATATAGCAGTACAAGAAAACAACAAATTTCCGAGGGCCATATTCGTCGGAAATACGTCGGTAAAAGAGATTCTCGTCTAATTTCCGATGAAAATAGTCCGTCGGGATTATTTCGTCAAAAATCAAATTCTATCGGGAATTGATCGGGAATTTCTGACGGCTTGACGATTAACTATTCCATCGGAAACTTCTGACTATTCTTCGATGGAAGTGGCCCGTCGGAAAATACCGACGGATATTCGATGGTCCACATCCATCGGGAAGTACCGACGAATTATCGAGGGACTTTTTCCGATGACTTCTTCCGTCGGAAATTTAGTCCAACGATATTTCCCGAGGGTCTATAACCATCGGGAGATATGCAACACTTTTCCGACGACAGCTTCCGTCAGAAACTTCCGACGACATAATCCGTCGGAAAAAAACTAATTAATTGAAAAATAAAAAAATTTATTTTTTAATATTTATATTTTAAAAATTTTGAAATATTTTAAAATATAAATATTAAAAAAATAAATTAAAAAAATAAATTAATAAATTTTTTATTTTATTAAATTAAAATAATATTTGAAAGTATTTTAAAAAATAATCATACAATTAATAAAAATAATATTATAATTATAAATATAATATTAAACAATTGTTTTAAATTACAAATTACCAAGGAGGGGCAGGAGGAGAAAGAGGAGAAAAAAAATCATTAGGCAATTTATTTTTTATCATTTCTACAAAGCTTTTGAGATTATTCATCTCTATTTTCATAGATGCCATTTCTTCTTTTTGCTGCTTATTTTCCTCGTTTCTAGCTGCTGATGTTACACCACCGGTATCTGCAACTCTCCCGAGTCCTGGATGACGATCCTTTGAAAATGACACTTCCTGTAAAAATAAAAAAATATTATTAGAAAATTTAATAAAAATTATTATAATATTAATTATATTTTTTAAAAAAAACTTACATCAACAACGAGATTGTTAATCTCAGAACGATGCAATTCGGCGACCAAAGATGAAGAACCAACTTGAGACTGCTGGGTTAGAATATCACTTTTTTTCTTTTTTACTTTTTTGATTATCTCACTAACGAGACCATTTTGGATACGACCAGTCTTTTTGTTCGTGTGGACGGCCTCGAGAAGTTGCAAGTGATATGGAGGCGCTCCAATTTCTTGTGCCTAAAAATAAAAAAATTCTAAATTAATAATTTTAAAATTTTTAAATAATAATAAATAATTAATATAATAATTAATTTACCAATTGATCGGCTCGTCTCAGAAAACTAGTCGATCCGGTATTGTGAATATAAATGCCTTTGCTTCCTCGGTCGCTCTTCCAGTTTCCCGAATTAGTTTTCGAGATGACCTCAGCGCTCAAAGATTCCCAATAACGAATAAAGTCGTTCCAAACCGACTCATTTAACCCTCTTGGTTTATCTTTTCCTTTTTCCATTTTTGTTTCCATTCATTCATGTGGCAGGAAAATTGTATTGCAGCCTCTTTTTCGAAAGCTTCTTCCACCAATTTTGTGTTCATGGGATCCCATGTTAATTCTTGCTGCGAAATTTTAGTATATATTACTAAAAAATATTATTAAAAGCTATTTAAAATAATTATATATATAAAATTTAAATAACGTACCGCAAACTTTCTGAACCAAATCTGACGTTCTTTGTACGGAATATCTCGAAATTTGGTATATGGTTTATTCAAAAGAGAATGAAGTATCTTTAATACAGATTTGCTTATTCCATTGTTTGAAATACCAAACCTACAAATTTTTATTACAATAGCGTTTAAATAATTATTTTAAAAATAAATATAGAATAGAATTAAAATAATTATTTTAAATATAATTATAGAAAATTTAATTTACCACGTCTCGGATCGAGAAATGTAAGAAGTTCACGACCAGGCTGCTGAACCAATTCTTCAATTGTCATTGGTCGGAAAGAATCATTTGCAAATTCTGGAATTTGAGTTGGTATAAAACTCGGAGTCGATGACTCACCACGTCTTTGGTAATCTTGACACGACCTATAATTGGGTCATTTTATCAATCTATCTACATTTACTATTTACCATTTTTTTGAAATATAAAATTATTTAAAATAATATTCAAGTATTTTTATTTTTATTTTTTGAAAAAATCAAGGTTTATTATTTGGAACTTTTTCAAATATAACAAAATCGAGACCAAACTAATATCATCAATAAAATATAAACTTTATTGTACCTACTTTTCTAAAACTATAAACTATTCTAATTTTAAAATTTTAAATATTTTCATTTAGTGGTTTCGAAACTTACAAATAGATAACATAGTTATTGAAAAGTGCATAGAAAATCTAAAAACAATTTTTTACTGTAAAAAATATATAAAAACAGTCTATTAAAATAGATGAAGTAGTATCTACCAAAACAATTTTACTTTGCAAAGTCGCATAGTATTAATGTATATTCTAATATATAATAAGTAGCAAACACAAAACTTTGAGCATGATTTATAAGACTAATCAAGTTATGTTACTATAACGTGCTGCCAATTCAGCATGAAACACACATTCGGACCACTATCCCATATTTTTGAAAGAAAAAAAGTAATGATTTTGGAGAAAAATAAAAACAAAAATATGTCGGTGGTGAATTCATAAGAAACTAGCATATACTTACATGTTAGCACAATGTTCAATTATGTAATCTATACACAAAACAATTCAAAATCCGACACAGTAAAGCTGTCTCGCTGATTGATTCACAAACCAACAAATCTTCTTGGAGCTCTATTTCTAAATTAATCTGAAATATTATCTCGTTCTAAATTAGTTTCTATTTCTAAATTATTTCTAAATTTGGGTCAATTGCTTTATTACTAACAAATCTTCTTGGAGCTCTATTACTAAAAACGTGATGTTTAAAGACATAGTAAGTCAAAACCCAGACACAAATACAAGAAAAAGCTGTGAAAAAAGGATTCTCAGTATTGAGTTGCAAGCACCAACACAACAAAACAGTGGAGAATCTCCTGAGAAAAATCATAATCTGAAAGGACAACTTTTTATACAAAATCATAATATGTAACTACAACTTTATACACAAAATCAGAAACTGAAATTGTAATTCCATATACGACATCATTATTGAGTTCTACATACCTGAATAGACTCCGAAACACACTTAACAAACCCACATACCATAACACATCCTCCAAAAATAGACTCACTTCAGAGGCTAATCAACCTAAAACATTCCAATGGTTTCTCGCTTGCATTCATTATTGTGCTATGAAACGAGCCCCAAGAAGATTTGTTCAGATTAATTTCAGATTAATTTCAGCTCTATGTCTCGTTGATTTATCTCGTTCATTCACAAAATTAATCTGAAAAATAAAACTTACATGTTGAGGACGAGAATTGGCGGCGACGAGGAGAAAAACTGTGGCGAGGAGTAACGGCAACAACGTCCTTCGGCGATCGATGGAAATTTCGAGGGTAACGGGAAACGGCAAGAGAGAAAGGAGAGGAAGAAGTCGTAGGTTATAATCGATATTTCCGACTGACGATTCCGTCGGAAATCCGTCGGTACATCAATTAATTTTTGCGAAACCCCGCGTTTTTAATTTTGTTTACCGTGTAAATCCATCGGAAATCCGTCGGATTTATTATAACAGTGTGCATGATCGACACATGGTCTGCCCACGTTGCAAATGATTTTTCGACGGATATCCGACGGAATTAAAATGCCTGTTGGAAATCAGTCGGTATGTAGAGTCAATAATCCGAAAAAACATTTGTACTTTTAGGATGTATTTATCAAATAGTTTATTTCATATAATTATATGTATATTAATGTGTTAGATAAAACTTATAATATAAGGATATTTTTACCAAATTTCATATAATTATATATATATCAATTTTTAAATAAAATAAATTTTAAATAAAATAACATATAATTATTAATATATTATATAAATTTCTAATTCACTTATTTTATCAAATAACTGTAACTTTTGTATAATATGCATATTGGTTATCTATTATTCAAATAGGATAACAACAGTAAAACCCACAAATTTAACGAGACGAGTTTTCAAACCAAACAAAGGAAGTTGTACGAAACTACGTACACCAATCCTAAAACATTATTACCACAAATTATTTATCAGAAAAAGATAATGGAAAAAAACATTATTATCACAAATTTAATGTGAATTTGATGAATATTCCGAATTAGCTGAATTTTGGTTGTCAAACTCGCCAATCTCTTCTTCTGAATCTTGAAACACGTTGTAATCTTCGTTCATGGTGTCATCAACAACAATGTTAACTTCAAGAGAAGTGTCTATTGAACCTAAGTTACCAATTGTGCTTTGTTGCATAGGCTCTTGTTCAGTAATACCACATACCATTCCTCTAGGATGTATTGAGGTCACTGTGATCCAAGGATCTTGCTTGTTTCTCACACGAGGATATCGAATGTAACAAACCTGGTCCGCTTGTGATGCAAGTATAAAAGGATCATATTTTCGATGTCGCTTACGAGAGTGGACAGATGTAACACCGAATTCGTCTTCACGTTGACCCATGACAGGGTCATACCATTCACAATAGAACACAATACACCTCAAATCAATCATTCCTGGATAGTGAACTTCTAATATTTCACGAAGAATACCGTTGTATACAATTTCTCCCGATTGAGATGATACACCATAATTACAAGTTGTTTGTAAATTTCCTTCGTGACTCTTAAAAGCATATCCACGAGTGCAGTACATTGGATAAGATTTTGCAGTAAATGTAGGACCACTCACCAACTCAACTAACCACGTGGGAAACGTTATACCCGTAGAAGGACCTATAGTAACCTACAAAATAATAGAATGTAGTAAATTTAGAAATATATATATATATAGATATATAGTAAACTATTATTGAAAATTACATAATTGTGGTAACACTAACATAAAAATGCAACCATTTTGCAAATTCGCTTTTTTCAAGTTCGACCAACTCATTCTCGCTGTAATCTGAATAATGAACATTTATTTGTTCCATGTATATCCTGTTGATTATGAAAAGAAAAATTAACAATAAATTATAATAATAACTAAAACTAAAATTAAATTGAATGTACCTTTCATATTCCAAAACGTCATCGCAATTTGTCAAAATATACAAATGCAAGTGATTGTGTTCCTCCTCTGATAGGCGTCGCGTCTTCCCTTTTCCAAATAAACGTCCAATTTGTGCAAATATTTCTGGCACATACACTGGATAGCTTGGTTTTTCTCCTCCATCATCATGTCGTGAAGGTCGTCTATTTTTTGTTTGCACTTGCAATGGAAAATAGTAGCTGGCAAAGTTAGATGTTACTTCATTAATACTTTGTGCGACGATTGAACCTTCAACCCTGGCAAGATTTTTAACTTTTTTCTTTAGGTGGAACATATATCTCTCAAAAGGATACATCCATCGGTACTGAACAGGTCTTCCAAGTGTTGCTTCTCTAGGGAGGTGAATAGGAAGATGCTCCATAACATCAAAAAATGCTGGTGGAAATATTTTCTCCAGGTTATATAAAATTATTATTATTTATATATAAAATAATGTAAACGTCGTATCTACAATTGCTCCGTGGATGTTTTTAGGCAGTAGATTGCTAAAGACAAATTGGAATAATCTTTGCATGACAACATGACAATCATGACTTTTCATCCTTGAAAATTTACCTTCAATAGTATCCACACGATTACGAAGATTAGATGCGTATCCATCTGGAAATTTGATACTATGCTTAATCTAGTCAAAGAATTCATCTTTTGCATGCGCATCCAACCAGAATGTGGGAGACAATGATTTTCCATTTGACATTACATGTAGTTCCTTCTGGGAACAAATATTCGGCAAATCCAATCTAGCTTTTAAATTATCTTTTGTTTTTCCTTGCACATTTAGAATGGTATTCATTATGTTGTCGAAAAAATTCTTCTCAATGTGCATAACATCTAGATTATGGCGCAACAAATGGTCCTTCCAATATGGTAAATCCCAAAAAAATGCTCTTCTTATGCCAATTATTGTATTCGCCACAACCATCAACAGGGTAATGTCCGTTACCTCCACATGAAGCCGTTCTCTCATCACCAAAATCTCTAAGTTGAGTCATCATATAATTCCCGTCAAGAATAGGAGGTGGAGCATCAAAAAGTTTTTTTGTTTTTCCTAAACAATGTCGTGCTCCGGCGATATGGATGATCTTGTGGTAGAAATCGACGATGACAATCGAACCAACTAGTCTTTCGTCCGTGTTTCAGTTGGAACGCATCAGTGTTATCTTGACAATATGGGCATGCTAATCTTCCATGCGTCGACCATCCTGATAACATACCATATGTTGGAAAATCACTTATCGTCCACATAAGTACTGCTCGCATCAAGAAGTTCTGTTGGTTGGAAACATCGAATGCTTCGACACCATTTTCCCAAAATATTTTTTTAACTCATGAATTAGTGGCTGCAAGAAAATATCAAGCGATCGCTTAGGATGCTCTGGGCCGGGAACAAGAATTATTAGAAATAAAAACTCTCGTTTCATGCACAAAGAAGGAGGCAAATTATAAGGTGTAACGATAACTGGCCACAACGAGTATTGCCTCCCATGCTTCCCAAAAGGGTTGAATCCATCTGTAGATAACCCGAGGTATACGTTTCTAGGCTCATATGCAAAACTAGGGTAAACCTCTTGAAAATGTTTCCATGCTTCTACATCCGAAGGATGCACAATTTCTCCATTCGAATTATGTTCTGCATGCTATCTCATAGGTTTTGCCGTGTGTTCAGATTGATATAACCTCTTTAACCTCTCTGTTAATGGGAAATACCACCTCCGTTTATATCAACTTTTGATGCCGGTTCCTCTACCCTAACATTAGTACTATCTATCCTTTTTGAAGTACTACCATAATATTGCATCGTTGCATCGGTTTCTCCATGTGAATACCAAATTTTGTAACCCGGCATAAATCCATTCCTATACAAATGATTAGGTACTTCTCTAACAGAGATTAATCTATGATTTCGACATTTAATACATGGACAATACATTTTACCGTATTCCGATGTCATGCTATTCTTTGATGCAAATGCCATGAACTCTTCAACACCTTGCGCAAATTCATCAGTCAATTCCCCCGTTGTTGAATCATATCGAGGTTTATCCATCCACGATCGAAAATACTCATAAGAACCTGAAGAACACATTTTCTTAAAATTTTTTGTTCTGTTGAAATTGTGAAAGATCATAGCTTATTTATAGTGAAAATTAGATATTATCATGAATTTTTAACAGATTATTAAGAATTTTTAACAAATAATTATGAATTTTAAACAGATTATTCTTCAGAATATTCTCCTTTTCTGATGGAATTCCGACGATTTCCGACCACAACCAGATAATCACATATTTTGAATAGATTTTATCTTCATCACCCGACGGATTTCCGACGGTGTCCGACCACTGACGGATAAACACAACATTTTAATAGATTATTCTTATGTTTCCGATGGATTGCCGACGACATCAGACAATGGTCGGATACTTCCGATGGTTTTCCTATGAATACGGCCGACGGATTCCCGACGGAGTGTAAAACACAAATTCCATCGGGAAGTCGTCGGAATATTACCGACGGCTTGAGATACGTCGGTAACGTTCCAACGGTTTCAAGAGGATATCCCGACGATTACGCTTTTGTCAGAAATTCAAAGGTTTACCATCAGGTCTTACCATCGATTTACCGACGGCCTTGTGAGCGTCGGAAATTACCAATGGATCTTCGATGGTTGTAGTTCCCTCGGTTGGCCATCGATAATCCATCGCAAAATCGTCGGAAAAGTCCGACGGTTTTATTTCCATCGGAAATGCCGTCGGAAATGTTAATGTTTTCTGTTAGTGTAGTGTGGACATGTCAAGTTTACTAGGTAGTTAAAATGATCATTCTAAACTGATCATTTGTGGTCTTTGAGCAATGGCGTATAAATGAAGCATAATGCATGGTATCACACAGTTTAGGATAGATTCGATCACTTGGAGGCCTTGTTGTAGCTATTTCAGTCTTAATTTTTGTAAAAATATAGAAAATTGCGCTAGCTTAATTTGGGTGTTGGACTCATGTTACTCTGAACTCTAAATCAAAAGTTACAGACGATTTAGTGCGTACATGACAACTTATCGGCTAGTTAAAATTATCATTCTAAACTGATCATTGGTCATCACTGAGTAAAGGATTTTAAATGAAGCATAATGCATGGCATGAAGCATTTTGGGAAAGATTCAATTGCTTGGAAGCTTTGTCGTAGCTGTTTTGGTCTTAACGTGGACGTTGGATTTGTGACATTTTGAACTCTAAATAGAAAGTCATAGACGATTTAGTGCGTACATGTCAAGTTGAACAGGCAGTTGAAATGATCATTCTAAACTGATCATTGGTGCTCCTTGAGTAAAAACTTATAAATGAAGCGTAATGCATGGCATCACGTAGTTTTGGATACATTGTATTACTTGGAAGCTTTGTCTTAGCTTTTTCACTCTCAAATGTTGTAACAATATGAAACATTGAGCTAGCTTAACGTGGGCGGTTGATTCATGTCATTTTGAGCTCTAAATGAAAAGTGAAAGACGATTTAGTGGGGACATGTCAAGTTGATCAGCTAGTTAAAATGATCATTCTAAACTGATCATTGGTACTCATTGAGTTAAAGCGTATAAATGAAGCATAATGGGGCATCAAACAATCTGGTATAGATTGGATTACTTGGAGGCTTTTTCGTAGCTATTTCGGTCTTAAATTTTATCGCAATACAAAATATTGAGCTAGCTTAATGTGGGCATTGGGTTCGTGTCTTTCTGAAATCAAAATCAAATGTTACGGATGATTTTGTTCGGACATGTCAACTTGATCGGCCGGATAAGGTGATCATTCTAAAATGATCATTGGTGCCCCTTCAGGAAAGGCTTTTAAATGAAGCATATTGCATGGCATCATGCAGTTTGGGGTATATTGGAATACTTAGAGGCTTTGTCGTAGCCCTTTCAGTCTCAAAGGTTATCACAATATGGAAAATTGATCTAGCTTAATGTGAGAGTTGGATTCATGTAATTTTGAGCTCTAAATCGAAAGTTAAAGACAATTTAGTATGGATATGTCAAGTTGATCAGGTAGTTAAAATGATCATTCTAAATTGATCATTGGCGGTCATTGAGCAATGGTGTATAAATGAAGCATTATGGATGGCATCACGCAGTTTAGGATAGATTCGATTACTTGATGCTTTGTCATAGCTATTTCGGTATTAATTTTTGTCACAATATAGAAAATTGAGCTAGCGTTATTTGGGCGTTTGATTCATGTCACTCTGAACTCTAAATCAAAAGTTACAAAGAATTTAGTGTGGACGTGACAACTTGATCGGCTAGTTAAAATGATCATTCTAAACTGATCATTGGTGCTCATTGAGCAAAGGGTTGCAAATGATTTATAATGCATGGCATAAAACAGTTTGTGAAAGATTCGATTACTTGGAGTCTTTGTCGTAGCTATTTTGGTCTTAAATTTTGTCACAATATCGGAAATTGAGCTAGCTTAACATGGGAGTTGTATTCGTGTCATTCAAAACTCTAAATCAAAAGTTACGGACGATTTAGTGTGAATATGTTAAGTTGATTGGTCAGTTGAAATGATCATTCTAAACTGATCATTGGTGATCCTTTAACAAATGCTTATAAATGAAGCATAATGCATGTCATCATGCAGTTTGGGATACTTGGATTACTTGAAGGCTTTGTGGTATATCTTTCAGTCAAATGTTGTCAAGATATATAAAACTGAGCTACCTTATCATGGGTGTTGGATTCGTCTCATTCTGAACTCTAAATCAAAAGTTATGTACGATTTTGTGCTTACATGTGAAGTTGATTGGCTAGTTAAAATTATCATTATAAACTAATCATTTGTGCTCATTGAGTAAAGACTTATAAATGAAGTGTAATGCATGGCATCACGCTGTTTGGGGTACATTGGATTACTTGGAGGCTTTGTCATAGCTCTTTTAGTCTAAAATGTTGTCACAATATGGAAAATTGAGTTCGCTTAACGTGGGCTTTGGATTCATGTTATTTTGATCTCTAAATCAAAAGTTACGGATGATCTAGTGTGGACATGTCAAATTGACCGGCCAGATAAAATGATCATTAGTGCTCCTTGAGTAAGGGATTGTTAATGAAGCATAATGCATGGTATCACGCAGTTTGGGATATATTGGATTACTTGGAGGGTTTGTCGTAACTCTTTCATTCTCAAATGTTTTCACAATATTGAAATTGAACTAGATTAACGTCGGCGTTGGATTCATGTAATTTTAAGCTATAAATCAACTGTTAAAGACGATTTAGTGCAGACATGTCAAGTTGATGAGCTAGTTAAAATGATCATTCTAAACTGATCATTGTCACTTATTGAGCAAAAGTTTACAAATAAAGCATACTGCATGGCAATACGCAATTTGGGATAGATTGGATTATTATGAGGCTTTGTCGTAGCTATTTTGATCTTAAATTTTGCCACAATATAGAATATTGAGCTAGGTTAACGTGGGCGTTGGATTCGTGTCATTCCAAACTCTAAATTAAATGTTACGGATGATTTATTGTGGACGTGTCAAGTTGAGCGGCCAGTTAAAGTAATCATTCTAAACTGATTATTCTAAACTCATCATTAGTGCTCTTTGAGTAAAGGGTTACAAATGAACCATAATGCATGACATCATACAGTTTAGGATATATTGGATTAATCGAAGGTTTTGTGGTAGCTCCTTCAATCTTAAATGTTGTAACAATATAGAAAATTGAGCTAGTTTAATGTAAGCGTTGGATTCATGTCATTCTGAACTCTAAGTCAAAAGTTACAAATGATTTAATGTGTACATTTCAAGTTGGTCGGTGAGTTAGAATGATACTTCTAAACTTATCGTTGGTGTTCTTTGAGTAAAGGCTTATAAATGAATCATAATGCGTGGCATCCCGCAGTTTGGGATACATTTGATTACTTGGAGGCTTTGTCGTAGCTATTTTGGTCTTAAATATGGTTACAAAATAGAGTATTGACCTAGCTTACCGTGGGCGTTTAATTCCTGTAATTGTCAACTCTAAATCAAATGTTATGGATGATCAAGTGCGGACATGTCAAGTTGATCGGCCACTTAAAGTGATCATTCTAAACTCATCATTATAGGCTTTGTGGTTGTTCTATCAATCTCAAATGTTGTCACAATATTGAAAATTGAGCTAGCTTAATGTGGGTGTTAAATACGTATCATTCATAACTCTATTTCAAAAGCCACAGATGATTTAGTGCATACATGTCAAGTTGAGGAGCTAGTTAAAATGATCATTATCAACTGATCGTTTGTGCTCATTGAGCAAAGGTTTACAAATGAAGCATCACGAAGTTCAGGATAGATTGGATTACTTGGAGGCTGTGTCGTAGCTAATACGGTCTTATAATTTGTCACAATATAGAAAATTGAGCTAGATTGACGTGGGTGTTGGATTCATGTCATTCTGAACTCTAAATCAAAAGTTATGAACGATTTAGTGCGGACATGTCAAGTTTCCTGGCTAGTTAAATTTATCATTCTAAACTTATCATTGGTGCTGATAGAGCAAAGGTATACAAATGAATTATAATGCATGGCATCACGCAGTTCTGGATACATTGGATTTCTTGGAGGCTTTGTCGTACCTCTTTCAATCTCAAATGTTGTCACAATATCAAAAATTGAGCTAGATTAATGTAGCCGTTGGATTCATGTCATTTTAAGCTCTAAACCAAATGTTAAAGACGATTTAATGCGGACATGTCAAGTTGATCAGGCTGTTAAAATGATCATTCTAAACTTATTATTTGTGCTCATAGAGAAAAGGTATTCAAATGATGTATAATGCATGGCATCACACAATTTGGGATAGATTGGATTACTTAGAGACTTTACCATAGCTATTTCAGTCCTCAATTTTGTAACAAAATAGAATATTCAACTAGCTTAATGTGGGCGTTGGATTCGTGTCATTCTGAACTCTAAATCAAATGTTACAGACGATTTAGTGCGAACATGTCAAGTTGATCGGTCCATTAAAATGATCATTTCAAAATCATCATTTGTGCTCCTTGAGTATAAGCTTATAAATGAATCATAATGCATGGCATCATGTAGTTTGGGATTACTTGAAGGTTTTGTGTTAGCTTTTTCAATCTCAAATGTTTTCAAAAAATAAAAAATTGAGCTAGCTTAACATGGCCATTGGATTCGTGTCATTCTGAAATCTAACTCAAAAGTTACGTACAATTTAGTGCTTACATGTCAAGTGGATCAGCCAGTTAAAATGATCATGATAAACTAATCATTGGTGCTTATTGAGTAAAGACTTTTAAATGAAGCGTAATGCATGGTATCACACAGGTTGGGATACATTGGATTACTTGGAGGCTTTATCGTAGCTCTTTCAGTCTCAAATTATGTCACAATATGGAAAATGGAGTTAGGTTAACATGGGCGTTGGATTCATGTTATTTTGAACTATAAATCAAAATATACGGACGATTTTTTGCGGACATATCATGGTTATCGGCCAGCTAAAATGATCATTCTAAACAAATCATTGTTGCTCCCTGAGTAAGGACTTGTTAATGAAGCATAATGCATGGCATCACACAGTTTGGGATACATTGGATTACTTGGAGGCTTTGTCGTAACTCTTTCATTCTCAAATGTTGTCACAATAATTAAAATTGAACTAGATTAACGTGGGTGTTGGATTCATGTCATTTTGAAGCTCTAAATCAAATGTTAAAGATTATATAGTGCCGACATGTCAAGTTGATGAGCTAGTTAACATCATCATTCTAAAATGATCATTGGTGCTCATTGAGCAAAGGTTTACAAATGATGCATAATGCATGGCATCACACAGTTTGGGATAATCTGGATTACTTGAAGGCATCGTCGTAGCTATTTTGGTCTTAAATTTTGTCACAATATACCAAATGGAGCTAGCTTAACGTGGGCGTTGGATTAATATCATTTTGAAATCTAAATCAAAAGCTACAGACAATTTAGTGCAGACATGTCAAGTTTCTCAGCTAGTTAAATTGATCATTCTAAACTGATCATTGTGCTCATTGAGAAAAGGTGTATAAATGATGTATAATGCATGGTATCACACAGTTTCGGATACATTGGATTACTTGGAGGCTTTGTCTTACCTCATTCAATCTCAAATGTTGTGACAATATTTGAAATTGAGCTAGATTATCATGGCTGTTTGATTCTTGTCATTTTAAGCTCTCAATAAAATGTTAAAGACGATTTAGTGCGGACATGTCAAGTTGATCAGCTAGTTAAAATGATTATTCTAAACTGATCAATTGTGTTTATTGATTAAAGGCGTATAAATGTTGAATATGGCATGGCATCACACAATTTCGGATGGATTAGATTACTTAGAGGCTTTGTCATAGCTATTTCGGTCTTAAATTTTGTAACAAAATAAAATATTCAAGTAGCTTAACGTGGGCGTTGGATTCTTTTTGACATGTTTGATTATTAATGACTAGTAAAGGGGAAAAGTCATTCTGAACTCTATATCAAATGTCACAAACGCTTTAGTATGGACATGACAAGTTGATCGGCCAGTTAAAATGATCCTTCTAAACTGATCATTGGTGCTCCTTGAGTATAGGCTTATAAATGAAGCATAATGCATGGCATCATGTAGTTTGGGATACATTGGATTACTTGGAGGATTTTTCGTAACTCTTTGAGTCTTAAATGTTCTCACAATATTGGAAATTGAGCTAGATTAAAGTTGTCACAATATGGAATTTGTCGTAGATTAAAGTTGTCACAATATGGAACTTTACTTTAAGGCTTTGTGGGAGTTTTTTCAATCTCAACTGTTGTCACAATAGAAAAATTAGAGCTAGCTTAACGTGGGCGTTGGATTCATGTCATTCAGAACTCTAAATCAAAAGTTATGGACGATTTAATACGGACATTTCAAGTTGATCGGCCAGTTAAAATAATCATTCTAAACTCATCATTCTAAACTAATCATTCTAAACTGATCATTAGTGCTCCTTGAGTAAAAGCTTATAAATGAAGCATAATGCATGGCATCACGGAGTTTAAGTTAGATTGGATTACTTTAAGCCTTTTTTGTAGTTTTTTCAATCCCAAATGTTGTTACAATACAAAAAAATTGTGCTAGTTTAACGTGGGTGTTGGATTCGTGTCATTCTGAACTCAAAATCAAAAAGTTATAGACGATTTACTACGACATGTCAAGTTTATCGACTAGTTGAATTAATCATTCTAAACTGATCATTGGTGCTGATTGAGCAAAGGTTTACAAATAAAGCATAATGCATGGCATCACGCAATTTGGGGTAGATTGGATTTCTTGAAGGCTTGTCGTAGTTATTTCGAGCATAAATTTTGACACATATAGAAACTTCAAATAGCTTCACGTGGGCATTGAATTCGTGTCATTCTAAACTCTAAATTGAAAATTACGAACGATTTAGTGTGGACATGTTAATTTGGTCAGCCAGTTAAAATGATCATTCTAAACTGATCATTCTAAGCTGATCATACTAAACTGAACATCAATGCTCGTTGAGTAAAGGCTTATAAATGAAGGATAATGCATGGCATCACAAAATTTAGTTGAGATTGGATTACTTAAAGGCTTTGTGGTAGTTGTTTTAATCCCAAATGTTGTCACAATATAAAAATTAGAGCTAGCTTAACCTGGTCTTTGCATTCGTGTCATTTAGAAATCTAAATCAAAAGTTATCGACGATTTAATGCAGACATTTCAAGTTGATCGGCCAGTTAAAATGATAATTCTAAACTTATCATTCCAAACTAATCATTCTAAACTGAACATTAGTGTTCCTTGAGCAAAAGCTTATAAATGAAGCATAATGCATGGCATCACGGAGTTTAGGTTAGATTGGATTACTTTAAGGCTTTGTGGTAGATGTTTCAATCCCAAATGTTCTTACAATACAAAAAATTGAGCTAGTTTAACGTGGGTGTTGGATTCGTGTCATTTTCAACTCAAAAATCAAAAGTTATAGACCTTTTACTACGACATGTCAAGTTTATTCGGCTAGTTAAATTAATCATTCTAAACTGATCATTGGTGTCATTGAGCAAAGGTTTGCAAATGAAGCATAATGCTTGGTATCACGCAGTTTGGGATAGATTGGATTTCTTGGAGGCTTTGTCGTAGTTATTTCGATCATAAATTTTTACACAATATAGAAAATTGAAATAGCTTAACGTGGGCATTGGATTTGTGTCTTGCTAAACTCTAAATCAAAAGTTACAAACGATTTAGTACGAACATGTTAAGTTGAACAGCCAGTTAAACTGATCATTCTAAACTAATCATTCTAAATTGATCATTAGTGCTCCTTTAGTAAAGGCTTATAAATGAAGCATAATGCATGTCATCACGAATTTTAGGTTAAATTGGATTACCTGAAGACTTTGAGGTAGCAGTTTCAGTCTCAAATGTTGTCACAATATAAAAATTTGAGCTAGCTTAACGTATATGTTGGATTCGTGTCATTATGAACTATAAATCAAAAGTTATGGACGATTTAATGCAGAGAAGTCAAGTTAATCGGCCACTTAAAATCATAATTATAAATTGATCATTCGTGCTCCTTTAGTAAAGGCTTATAAATGAAACATAATGCATGGCATCAAGGAGTTTAGTATAGTTTGCATTATTTGATGGCTTTGTGGTCGTTGTTTTAGTCTCAAATGTTGTCAAAATATAAAAATTTGAGCTAGCTTAACATGGACGTTTGATTCATGTCATTATGAACTCGAAACAAAATTTTCGGACGATTAAGTGCGCACATTTCAAGGTTATTTACCAGTTGAAATGATCATTCTAAACTAATCATAGTGCTCCTTGATTAAAGAATTATAAATGAAGCATAATAAATGACATCACATAGATTGGGATACGTTTGACTACTTGACGGCTTTTTCGTAGCTCTTTCAGTCTAAAATGTTATCACAATATATGAAATTAAGCTACCTTAACGTGGGCGGTTGATTTGTTTCATTCTGAACTCTAAATCAAAAGTTACAAACGATTTAGTGTGGACATGTTAAGTTTATCGGTTGATCATTATAAATTGATCATTGGTGCTCATTGACTAAAGGTTTACAAATGAATCATAATGGAGGGCAACACCCATTTTGGGATATATTATATTACTTGGCGGCTTTGTCATAGCTTTTTTCTCTTTAATTGTGTCACAATATAGAAAATTGAGCTAGCTTAACGTGGGCGTTGGATTTGTGTCATTCGGAACTCTGAATCAAAATTTATGGACAATTTAATGCGGACATGTCAAGATGATCGCCTATTTAAAATAACCATTCTAAACTGATCATTGGTGCTCCTTGAGTAAAGGTTTATAAATGAAGCATAATGCATGGCATCACCCAGTTTGGGATACATTGAATTAGTTGAAGGCTTGTGGTAGATCTTTCAATCTGAAATATTGTCACAATTTAGAAAATTAAACTAGATTAACGTGGGCGTTGGATTCATGTGGACGTTGGATTCATGTCCTTTTGACCTCGAGATCAAAGTTAAAGGCGATTTATTGCGGATATGTCAAATGAGCAATTAGTTAAAAAAATCATTCTAACCTGATCATTGGTGGTCATTGAGCAAAGGTTTACAAATGAAACATAATGCATGGCATCACGCAGTTTGGGATAGATTGGATTACTTGGAGTTTTGACGTAGCTATTTCAGTCTTAAATTTTGTCACAATATAGAAAATTGAGCTAGATTAACATGGGCATTAAATTCGTATCATTCTGAACTCTAAATCAATGTTACTGACGATTTAGTGCGCACATGTTAGGGTGATAGGGCAGTTAAAATGAACATTCTAAACTGATCATTGGTGCTCCTTGAGTAAATAGTTATAAATGAAGCATAATGCATGGCATCACGCAGTTTTGGATACATTGTATTACTTGGAAGCTTTGTCGCATCTCTTTCACTCTCAAACGTTGTCACAATATGGAACATTGAGCTAGCTTAACGTGGGCGGTTGATTCATGTCATTTTGAGCTCTAAATGAAAAGTTAAAGACGATTTAGTGCAGACATGTCAAGTTGATAAGATAGTTAAAATGGTCATTTCAAACTGATCATTGATACTCATTGAGTTAAAGCATATAAATGAAGCATAATGGGGCATCACACAATTTGGGATAGATTGGATTACTTGGAGGCTTTTTCGTACCTATTTCGGTCTTAAAATTTTGTCGCAATACAAAATACTGAGCTAGCTTAACGTGGGCGTTGGATTCGTGTCTTTCTGAACTCTAAATCAAATGTTACGGACGATTTAATGCGGAGATGTCAACTTGATCGGCCGGTTAAGGTGATCATTTTAAACTGATCATTGGTGCCCCTTCAGAAAAGGCTATTAAATGAAGCATATTGCATGGCATCATGCAATTTGGGGTATATTCGATTATTTGGAGGCTTTTTCATAGCTATTTTAGTAATAATTTTTGTTACAATATACAAAATTGAGCTAGCTTTATTTTGGCGTTGGATTTATGTCACTCCGATCTCTAAATCAAACGTTATGGACGATTTAGTGCGGACATGACAACTTGATCGGCTAGTTAAAATGATCATTCTAAGCTTATCATTAGTGCTCATTGAGCAAAGGGTGGCAAATGATGCATAATGCATGGCATTAAACAGTTTGGGAAAGATTTGATTACTTGGTGGCTTTGTCGTAGCTATTTTGGTCTTAAATTTGTCACAATATCGAAAGTTCAGCTAGCTTGACATGGGAGTTGTATTCGTGTAATTCTAAATTCTTAATCAAAAGTTACGGACGATTTAGTGCAAATATGTCAAGTTGATTGGTCAGTTAAAATGATCATTCTAAACTGATCATTTGTGCTCTTTTAGAAAGGGCTTATAAATGAAGCATAATGCATGTCATCATGCAGTTTGGGATACTTGGATTACTTGAAGGCTTTGTGGTATATCTTTCAGTCACATGTTGTCACAATTTAGAAAATTGAGCTAGCTTATCATGGGTGTTGGATTTGTCTCATTCTGAACTATTAATCAAAAGTTATGTACGACTTAGTGCGTACATGTGAAGTTGATCGGCCAGTTAAAATTATTAGTATAAAATAATCATTTGCGCTAATTGAGTAAAGACTTATAAATAAAACGTAATGCATGACATCACGTAATTTGGGATACATTGGATTACTTAGAGGCTTTGTGGAAACTGTTTTAGTCTAAAACGTTGTCACAATATGGAAAACTGAGTTCTCTTAACGTGGACGTTGGATTCATTTTATTTTGAGCTCTAAATCAAAAGTTACAGACAATATAGTGACGACATGATAAGTTGATCGGCCAGTTAAAATGATTATTCTAAAGTGATCATTAGTGCTGCTTGAGTAAGGGCTTGTTAATGAAACATAATGCATGGTGTCACGGAGTTTGAATATATTGGATTACTTGGAGGGTTTGTCGTAGCTCTTTCATTCTTAAATGTTGTCACAATATTGAAAATTGAGCTATATGAGCGTGGGCATTGGATTCATATCATTCTAAGCTCTAAATCAGTTGTTAAAGATGATTTAGTGTGGACATGTCAAGTTGATGAGCTAGTTAAAATGATCATTCTAAAATGATCACTGGCGTTCATTGAGCAAAAGTTTAAAAATGAAGCATAATGCATGGCATCACGAAATTTGGGATAGATTGGATTACTTGGAGGGTTTTTCGTAGCTATTTTGGTCTTAAATTTTGCCATAATATAGAATATTGAGCTAGTTTAACGTGGGCGTTGGATTCTTGTCATTATGAACTCTAAATCAAAAGTTACGAATGATTTAGTGCGGACATGTCAAGTTTATCGGCCAGTTATATTGATCATTCTAAATTTATGTTGGTGCTTCTTGAGTAAAGGCTTATAAATGAAGCATAATGCATGGCATCACGCAGTTTGGGATACATTTGATTACGTAGAGGCTTTGTTGTAGCTATTTTGGTTTTAAATTTTGTCACAAAATATAATATTGTGTTAGCTTAACGTGGGCGTTTGATTCGTGTTATACTGAAATCTAAATCAAATGTTACAGATGATTTAGTGCGGACATGTCAAGTTGATCGACCACTTAAAGTGATCATTCTAAGCTGATTATTCTAAACTCATCATTAGTGCTCTTTGAGTAAAGGCTTATAAACGAACCATAATACATGGCATCATGCAGTTTAGAATATATTGGATTAATCGAAGGTTTTGTGGTAGCTCTTTAGATCTAAAATTTTGTCACAATATAGAAAATTGAGCTAGCTTAATGTAAGCCTTGGATTCATGTAATTCTGAACTCTAAGTCAAAAGTTACGGATGATTTAGTGCGTACATTTCAAGTTTATCGGCGAGTTAGAATGATACTTCTAAACTTATCATTGGTGTTCCTTGAGTAAAGGCTTATCAATGAAGCATAATGCATGACTTCACGAATTTTGGGATACATTTGATTACTTGGAGACTTTGTCTTATCTATTTTGGTCTTAAATATCGTCACAAAATAGAGTATTGAGCTAGCTTAACGTGGGCTTTTAATTCGTGTCATTGTGAACTCTAAATCAAATGTTACGGATGATTAAGTTCGGACATGTCAAGTTGATCGGCCAGTTAAAGTGATCATTCTAAACTGATCATTCTAAACTCATCATTACAAGCTTTGTGGTTTGTCTTTCAATCTGAAATGTTGTCACAATATAGAAAAATCAGATAGCTTAATGTTGGAGTTGGATACGTGTCATTCGGAACTCTAAATCAAAAGTTACTGATGATTTAGTGCCTATATGTAAAGTTGATCAGCTAATTAAAACGATCATTATAAAATGAACGTTGGTGCTCATTGAGAAAAGGTTTACAAATGAAGCATAATGCATGGCATCACGAAGTTTGGGATAGACTAGATTACTTGGAGGCTGTGTCGTAGCTAATACGGTCTTATATTTTGTCACAATATAGAAAATTGAGCTAGCTTAACGTGGGTGTTGGATTCATGTCATTCTGAACTCTAAATGAAAAGTTGTGGACAATTTAGTGGGGACATGTCAAGTTTCTCGGCTAGTTAAATTTATCATTCTAAATTGATCATTGGTGCTCATAGAGCAAAAGTATACAAATGAATTATAATGCATGGAATCACGCAGTTTTGGATACATTAGATTACTTGGAGGCTTTGTCGTACCTCTTTCAATCTCAAATGTTGTCACAATATAGAAAATTGAGCTAGATTAACGTGGCCATTGGATTCGTGTCATTTTAAGCTCTAAACCAAATGTTAAAGATGATTTAGTGTGGACATGTCAAATTGATCAGCTTGTTAAAATGATCATTCTAAACTTATTATTGGTTCTCATACAGCAAAGGTATACAAATGAAGTATAATGCATGGCATCACACAATTTGGGATAGATTGGATTACTTAGAGGCTTTGTCGTAACTATTTCGGTCTTCAGTTTTGTAACAAAATAGAATATTCAACTAGCTTAAAAGTGGGCGCTGGATTCGTGTCATTCTGAACTCTAAATCAAATGTTACAGACGATTTAGTGCTCATAGAGCAAAAGTATACAAATGAATTATAATGCATGGAATCACGCAGTTTCGGATACATTAGATTACTTGGATGCTTTGTCGTACCTCTTTCAATCTCAAATGTTGTCACAATATAGAAAATTGAGCTAGATTAACATGGCCATTGGATTCGTGTCATTTTAAGCTCTAAACCAAATGTTAAAGATGATTTAGTGTGGACATGTCAAGTTGATCAGCTTGTTAAAATGATCATTCTAAACTTATTATTGGTTCTAATACAGAAAAGGTATACAAATGAAGTATAATGCATGGCATCACACAATTTGGGATAGATTGGATTACTTAGAGGCTTTGTCGTAACTATTTTGGTCTTCAGTTTTGTAACAAAATAGAATATTCAACTAGCTTAAACGTGGGCGTTGGATTCGTGTCATTCTGAACTCTAAATCAAATGTTACAGACGATTTAGTGCGAACATCTTAAGTTGATCGGCCAGTTAATATGATTATTCTGAATTCATCATTGGTTCTCCTTGAGTATAAGATTATAAATGAAGCATAATGCATGTATCATGCTGTTTGAGATACCTTGGATTACTTGAAGGCTTTGTGTTAGCTTTTTCAATTTCAAATGTTTTCACAATATAGAAAATTGAGCTAGCTTAACATGGGCATTGGATTCGTGTCATTCTGAACTCTAACTCTAAAGTTACGTATGATTTAGTGCGTACATGGCAAGTTGATCGGTCAGTTAAAATGATCATAATAAACTAATCATTGGTGCGCATTGAGTAAATACTTTTAAATGAAGCGTAATACATAGTACCACACAGTTTGGGATACATTGGATTACTTTGAGGTTTTATCGTAGATCATTCAGTCTCAAATGTTGTCACAATATGGAAAATGGAGTAAGCTTAACATGGGCGTTGGATTCATGTTATTTTGTGCTATTAATCAAAAGATACTGACGGGCATGTCAAGGTTATTGGCCAGTTAAAAAGATCATTCTAAATAAATCATTGGTTATCCTTGAGTAATGGCTTGTTAATGAAGCATAATGCATGGCATCATGAAGTTGGGGATACATTGGATTACTTGGAGGATTTGTCACAGCTCTTTCATTCTCAAATGTTGTCACAATAATTAAAATTGAAACTAGATTAATGTGGGTGTTGGATTCATATAATTTTGAAGCTCTAAATCAAATGTTAAAATGATATAGTGCGGACATGTCATGTTTATGAGCTGGTTAAAATGATCAATTTAAAATGATCACTGGTGGTCATTGTGCAAATGTTGACAAATGAAGCATAATGCATGACATGACACATTTTGGGATAGACTGGATTACGTGGAGGCATTGTTGTAGCTATTTTGGTCTTAAATTTTGTCACAATATTGCAAATGCAGCTAGCTTAACGTGGGCGTTGGATTAATGTCATTCTGAACTCTAAATCAAAAGTTACAGACGATTTGGTGCGGACATGTCAAGTTTCTCAGCTAGTTACATTGATCATTCTAAACTGATCATTGTGCTCATTGAGCAAAGGTATACAAATGAAGTGTAATGCATGGCATCACGCAGTTTCAGATACATTGGAATACTTGGAGGCTTTGTCATACCTCATTTAGTGTCAAATGTTGTCACAATATTGAAAATTAAGCTAGATAAACATGGCCGTTGGAATCGTGTCATTTTTAAGCTCTAAATCAATTGTTAAAGACGATTTAGTGCGTACATGTCAAGCTGATCAGCTAGTTAAAATGATCATTCTAAACTCATCAACTGTGCTCATTGAGTAAAGGCGCATAAATGATGCATAATGCATGGCATCACAGAATTTCGGATAAATTAGATTACTTAGAGGCTTTGTCGTGGTTATTTCGGTCTTAAATTTTGTAACAAAATAAAAGATTCAGCTATTTTAACGTGGGCGTTGGATTCGTGTCATTTTGAACTCTAAATCAAATGTTACAAACGAATTAGTGAGGACATGACAATTTTATCGGCCAGTTAAAATGATCATTTTAAACTGATCATTGGTGCTCCTTGAGTATAGGTTTATAAATGAAGCATAATGGATGGCATCATGCAGTTTGGGATACATTGGATTACTTGGAGGTTTTGTCATAGCTTTTTCAGTCTCAAATGTTGTAACAATGTTGAAAATTGAGCTAGCTTTACATGGGCTTTGGATTCATGTCATTCTGAACTCTAAATCAAAAGTTACATACGACTTAGTGCGTACATATCAAGTTGATTGGCCAGTTATTATAAACTAATCATTGGTGCTCATTGAGAAAAATCATGTAGTTTGGGATACATTGGATTACTTGGAGGCTTTGTCGTAGCTCTTTCAGTTTCAAATGTTCTAACAATATGGAAAATTGAGTTAGCTTAACGTGGGCGTTGGATTCATGTTATGGACGATTTAGTGAGGACATGTCAAGTTGATTGGCCAGTTAAAATAATCATTCTAAACTGATCATTGGTACTCCTTGAGTAATGGCATGTTAATGAAGCATAATGCATGGCATCACACAGTTTGGGATAGATTGGATTACTCGGAGGCTGTGTCGTAGCTAATTCGGTCTTAAATTTGTCACAAAATAGAATATTGGGATAGCTTAATGTGGGCGTTGGATTCGTGTCATTGTGAACTCTAAATCAAACGTGATGGAGGATTTAGTGCAGACATGTCAAGTTGATCGGCTAGTTAAAGTTATCATTCTAAACTCATCATTCTAAACTCATCACTAGTGCTCCTTGAGTTAAGGCTTATAAATGAACCATAATGCATGCCATCATGCAGTTCAGGATATGTTGGATTACTCGAAGGCTTTGTGGTAGCTCTTTCAATATCAAATGTTGTCACAATATAGAAAATTGAGTTAGCTTAATGTAAGCATTCGATTCATGACATTCTTAACTCTAATTCAAAATTTACAGATGATTTAATGCGTACATGTCAAATTGATCGGCCAGTTAGAATGATACTTCAAAACTTATCGTTGGTGCTACTTGGTGCTACTTGAGTAATGGCTTATAAATGAAGCATAATGCATAGAATCAAACAGTTTGGGATACATTTAATTACTTAGAGACTTTATCGTAGCTATTTCTGTCTTAAATTTTGTCACAAAATAGAATGTTGAGCTAGCTTAACGTGGGTGTTGGATTCGTGTCATTCTGAACTCTAAATCAAATGTTACGGACGATTTAAAGCGGACATGTCAAGTTGATCGGCCAGTTAACATGATCATTCAAAACTGATCATTATAAACTCATCATTAGAGGCTTTGTAGTAGCTCTTTCAATATCAAATGTTGGCACAATATAGAAAATTGAGCTAGCTTAATGTGGGCGTTGGATTCATGTCAATTTGAAATCTAAATCAAAAGTTACAGATGATTTAGTGCATACATGTCATGTTGATCGGCCAGTTAAAATGATCATTCTAAATTTATCGTGGTTGCTCCTTGAGTAAAGGCTTATAAATGAATCATAATCAATGGCATCACGCAGTTTGGGATAGATTGGATTACTTGGAGGCTGTGTCGTAGCTAATTCAGTATTAAGTTTTGTCACAACATAGAAAATTGAGCTAGCCTAACGTGGACGTTGGATTAATGTCATTCTGAACTCTAAATCAAAAGTTGCAGACGATTTAGTGCGCATATGTCAAGTTTCTCGGCTAGTTAAATTGATCATTATAAACTAATCATTGGTGCTAATTTAGTAAAGGCGTATAAATGAAACATAATGTATGGCATCACACAATTTGGGATAGATTGGATTATTTGGAGGCTTCGCCATAGCTATTTCGTTCTTAATTGAGTAACAAAGTAGAATATTGAGCTAGCTTAACGTGGACGTTGGATTCGTGTAATTCTGAACACTGAATCAAATGTTACAGACTAATTAGTGCGGCCATGTAAAGGTTATCGGCCAGTTACTGCTCCTTCAGAAAAGGCTTATAAATGAACCATAATGCATGACATCACACAGTTTAGGATATATTGGATTACTCGAAGCCTTTATCGTAGCTCTCTCATTCTCAAATATTGTCACGATATAGAAAATTGAGCTAGCTTAATGTGGGCGCTTGATTCGTGTCATTCTGAACTCTAAAACAAAGGTTACAGATGATTTAGTGCGCATATGTCAAGTTGATCGACCTGTTAAAATTATCTTTTTAAACTTATCGTTCGTGCTCCTTGAGCAATGGCTTATAAATGAAGTGTAATGCATGGCATCACTATGTTTGGGATACATTTGATTAATTGGAGGCTTTGTCATAGCTATTTTGTCTTATATTTTGTCCCAATATAGAAAATTGATGTAGCTTAATGTGAACGTTGGATTCGTGTCATTCTGAACTCTAACTCAATAGTTACAAATGATTGAGTGCGGAAATGTCAAATTTATCGGCTAGTTAAATTAATCATTCTAGACAGATCATTGGCGCTCATTGATCAAAGGTTTACAAATGAAGCATAATGCATCACATCGTGCAGTTTGGGATAGATTGGATTACATGGAACCATTGTCGTAGCTATTTCAGTATTAAATTTTATCACAACATAAAAAATCGAAGTAGCTTAATGTGGGCGTTGGATTCGTGTCATTCGGACCTCTAAATCAAAAGTTACAAACGATTTAGTGTATACATGTCAAGTTGATCGACAAATTAAAATGATCATTTTAAACTGATAATTGGTGCTATTTGAGTAAAGGCTTATAAATGAAGCATAATGCATGGCATCACGCAGTTTGGGATACATTGGATTGCTTGGATGTTTTGTTGTAGCTCTTTCAGTCTCAAATGTTGTTACAATATTGAAAATTGAGCTAGATTAACGTGGGTGTTTGATTCATATCATTTTGAGCTCTAAATCAAATGTTAAAAATGATTTAGTGCGGACATGTCAAGTTTATCAGCTAGTTAAAAAGATCATTCTAAACTGATCATTGGTGCTTCTTGAGCAAAGGTTTACAAATGAAGCATAATGCAAGGCATTACGCAGATTCGGATAGATTGGATTACTTGGAAGTGTTATCGTAACTATTTTGGTCATCAATTTTGTCATAACATAGAATATTCAGCTACCTTAACGTGGGCGTTGGATTCGTGTCAGTCTAAACTTTAAATCAAATGTTACAGACGATTTAGTGCGGACATGGGAAGTTGATTGGCCAGTTAAAGTGATAATTCCAAACTCATCATTAGTGCTCCTTGAGAAAAGGCTTATAAATGAACCGTAATTCATGACATCACACAGTTTAGGATTACTAGAAGCCTTTGTGGTAGCTCTTTCAATCTCAAATGTTTTCATAATATAAAAAATTGAGCTAGCTTAATGTGGGCGTTGGATTCGTGTCATTTTGAACTTTAAATCAAATGTCACGAATGATTAAGGGCATGCATGTCAAGTTGATCGACCTGTTAAAAGATCATTTTAAACTTCTGGGTGGTGCTCCTTGACTAATGGCTTATAAATGAAGCGTAATTCATGGTATCACTAAGTTTTGGATACATTTGATTACTTGGAGGGTTTGTCGTAACTCTTTCAATCTTAAATGTTTTCACAATATACAAAATTGAGCTAGCTAAATTTGGGTGTTGGATTCGAGTAATTCAGAACTCTAAATCAAAAGTTAGGGACGATTTATTGCGGACATGTCAGGTTGATCGACTAATTAAAATGATCATTCTAAACTGATCACTCGTGCTCCTTGAGTAAAGGCACATAAATGAAGCATATTGCATGGCATCACGTAGATTTGGAATCATTGGATTAACCAGAGGCTTTGTCAAAGCTCCTTCAGTCTCAAATGTAGTCACAATATAGAAAAATGAGCTAGCTTAATGTGGGCGTTGGATTCATGTCCTTTGGAACTCTAAATAAAAAGTTAAGATCGATTTAGTGCGGACATGTCAAGTTTATCGGTTAGTTAAATTGATCATTCTAAACTTACCATTTGTGCTCATTGAGCAAAGGTTTACAAATGAAGCATAATACATGACATCACACAGTTCGGGATTGATTGGATTACTTGGAGGCTTTGTTGTTGCTATTTCAGTCTTAAATTTGGCCGCGATATAGAAATTGAGCTAGCTTAATGGGGGCATTGGATTCAAATCATTCTTAACTCCAAAAAATAGTTACGGCCGATTTAGTGCAGAAATGTCTAGTTGATTGTCCAATTAAAATGATCATTCTAAACAGATCACTGTTACTCATTGAGCAAAGGTTTACAAATGAAGCATAGTGCATGGCATCACGCTGTTTAGGATAGATTGGATTACTTGAAGGCTTTTTGATAGCAGTTTTAGTTTCAAATGTTGTCACAGTATAAAAAATTGAGCTAGATTAACGTGGGTGTTGGACACGTATCATTCTGAACTCTAAATCAAAAGTTTCGGACGATTTACTACGACATGCCAAGTGTATCGGCTAATTAAAGTAATCATTCTAAACTGATCATTCTAAGCTGAACATTCTAAACTGATCATTAGTGCTTCTTGAGTAAAGGTTTATAAATGAAGCATCATGCATGGCATCACACAATTTAGGTTAGATTGGATTACTTGAAGGCTTTGTGGTAGCTGTTTCATTCTCAAATGTTGTCACAATATAAAATTTAGAGCTAGCTTAACGTGGGTGTTGGATTCGTGTCATTTTGAACTCTAAATCAAAAGTTATGGACGATTAAATGCAGACATTTCAAGTTGATCGGCCAGTTAAATTGATCATTCTGAACTGATCGTTCTAAATAATCATTTTAAACTGATCATTAGTGCTCCTTGAGTAAAAGCTTATAAATAAAGCATAATGCATGTCATCACAGAGTTTAGGTTAGATTGGATTACTTTAAGGATTTGTGGTAGTTGTTTCAATCTCAAATGTTGTTACAATACAAAAAGTTGATATAGTTTATTCGGAACTCAAAATCAAAAGTTACAGACGATTTACTACGACATGTCAAGTTTATCATCTAGTTAAATTAATCACTCTAAACTGATCATTGGGGCTGATTGAACAAAGATTTTCAAATAAAGCATAATGCATGACATCACGCAGTTTGGGATAGATTGGATTTCTTGGTCACTTTGTCGTAGCAATTTTGGTAATAAATTTTGACACAATATAGAAATTTGAAATAGCTTGACGTGGGCATTGGATTCGTGTCATTCTAAACTCTAAATTAGATGTTACGAACGATTTAGTGCGGACATGTAATGTTGATCAGCCAGTTAAAGTGATCATTCTAAAACTGATCATTCTAAGCTGATCATTCTAAACTGATCAATAGTGCTCCTTGAGTAAACGCTTATAAATGAAGCATAATGAATGGCATCACACAATTTAGGTTAGATTGGATTACTTGAAGGCTTTGTGGTAATGTTTCAATCTTAAATGTTGTCACAATATAAAAATTTGAGCTAGCTTAACGTGGGCGTTGGATTCGTGTTATTTTGAACTCTAAATCAAAAGTTATGGACGATTTAATGCAGACATTTCATGTTGATCGGCCAGTTAAAATGATCATTCTAAACTGGTCATTAGTGCTCCTTGAGTAAACGCCTATAAATGATGCATAATGCATGGCATCACGTAGTTTGGGATACGTTGGATTACTTGGAGCCTTTGTTATTGCTCTTTCAGTGTCAAATATTGTCATAACAAAGAAAATTGAGGTAACTTAACGTGAGCGTTGGATTCGTAAATTCTGAACTTAAAATCAAAAATTATGGACGATTTACTGCGACATTTCAAGTTTATCGGCTTGTTAAATTCATCATACTAAACTGCTCATTAGTGCTCATTGAGCAAAGGTTTACAAATGAAGCATAATGCATGGCATCACGCATTGTGGGTTAGATTGGATTACTTGGAGACTTTATCGTAGCTATTTTGGTCAAAACTTTCACCACATTATAGAAAATTGAATTAGCTTAATGTGGACATTGGATTCGTGTCATTTTGAACTCTAAATCAAAAGTTGTGGAGTAGTTAGTGCTGACATGTCAACTTGATCGACCAGTTAAGTGATCATTCTAAAATGATCATTCTAAACTAATCATTCTAAACTAATCATTTGTGTTCCTTGAGTAAAGGCTTATAAACAAAGCATAATGCATTGCATCACACAGCCTAGGCTGGATTGGATTATTTGAATGCTTTGAGGTAGCTGTTTCAATCTCATATGTTGTCATGATACAAAATATTGAGCAAGCTTAACGTGGGCGTTGGATTCGTGTCATTCTGAACATAAAACAAAAGTTAAGGACGATTTACAGCAACATATCAAGTTTATAAGCTAGTTAAATTAATCATTCTAAACTGATCATTGGTGCTCATTGAGAAAAAGTTTACAAATGAAGCATAATGCATGGTATCACGCAGTTTGGGATAGGTTGGATTACTTGGATGCTTTGTCGTAGCTAATTCGGTCATAAATTTTGACAAAATATAGAAAATTGAAATAGCTTAACGCGGGCATTGGATCCGTGTCCTTCTAAACTCTAAATAAAAAGTTATGAAGATTTAGTGCGTACATGTCAAGTTGATCAGCCAGTTAAAGTGATCATTCTAAACTGATCATTCTAAACTAATCATCCTGAACTGATCATTAGAGCTCCTCGAGTAAAGGCTTATAAATGAGGCATAATGCACGGCATCAAGAATTTAAGTTAGATTGGATTACTTGAACGCTTTGTGGTAGCTGTTTCAGTCTCAAATGTTGTCACAATATAAAAAATTGAGATAGCTTAACGTGGACGTTGGATTCGTGTCATTCTGATCTCTAAATCAAAAGCTACGGACGATTTAGTTAAAACATGTCAATTTGACCGGCGAGTTAAAATGATCATTCTAAACTGATCATTAGTGCTCCTTAAGCAAAGGCTTATAAATGAAGTATAATGCATGGCATCACAGAGTTTAGGATAGAGTGGATTACTTGAAGGCTTTATGGTAGCTGTTGCAGTCTCAAATGTTGTCAAAATATAATAAATTATGCTAGCTTATCGTGCGCTTTGGATTCATGTCACTCTGAACTCGAAATCAAAAGTTACGGCCGATTATGTGTGGAAATGTCAAGTCGAGGCCAGTTAAAAAGACCATTCTAAACTGATCTTTGGTGCTCCTTGAGTGAAAGCTTATAAATGAAGCATAATGCATGGCATCACGTAGTTTTGGATACGTTGGATTACTTGGCGGCTTTGCCATACCTCTTTCAATCTCAAATGTTGTTACAATATAGAAAATTGAGCTCGCTTAACATGGGCATTGGATTCGTGTCATTCTGAACTCAAAATCACAAGTAAAAATGATTTAGTGTAGACATGTCAAGTTATTGGCCTGTTAAATTGATCATTGGTGCTCATTCAGTAAAGGTTTAGAAATGAAACATAATGCAGGACATTACACAATTTGGGATAGATTGGATTACTTGGAGTCTCTATCAAAGCTATTTCGGTTTTAAACTTTGTCACAATATAGAAAATTAATGTAGCTTAATGTGGGTGTTGGATTCGTGTCATTCTGAACTCTAAATCAAAAGTTAGGGACAATTTAGTGGGGACATATCAACTTGATCAGCCATTTAAAATGACCTTTCTAAACTGATCATGGGTGCTCCTTGAGTAAAGGCTAATAAATGAAGCATAATGCATGGAATCACGCAGTTTGGGATACATTGAATTAGTTGAAGGCTTTGTAGTAGATTTTTTAGTCTCAAATGTTATCGCAATATAGAAAATTGAGCTAGATTAATGTGGACGTTGGATTCGTGTCATTCTAAACTATAAATCACAAGTGAAAAACGATTTAGTGCGGACATGTCAAGTTTATTGGCTAGTTAAACTGATCATTGTAAAATGATCATTGGTGCTCATTGAGCAAATGTTTACAAATGAAGCATAATGCATGGCATCACGCAGTTTGGAATAGAATGGATTACTAGGAGGGTTTGGCATACCTATTTAGGTCTACAATTTTTGTCACAATATAGAATATTGAGCTACCTTAACGTGAGCGTTTGATTCATGTCATTCTGTACTCTAAATCAAAAGTTACAAATGATTTAGTGCGGACATATATGTCATGTTGATCAGCCAGTAAAATTGATCGTTCTTAACTGATCATTCTAGGATGATTATTAGAGCTCATTGAGTAAAGGTATGTCACAATATAGAAAAAAAATTAGCTAGCTTAACATGGGCGTTAGGCTCGTGTCATTCTGAACTCTAAATCAAAAGTTACGGACGATTAAATACAGACATTTCAAGTTGATCGGGCAGTTAAAATAATCATTCTAAACTGATCGTTCTAAATAATAATTTTAATCTTGTCATTTGTGATCCTTGAGTAAATGCTTATAAATGAAGCATAATGCATGGCATCACGAGTTTAGGTTATATTGGATTACTTTAAGGCTTTGTGGTAGTTGTTTCAATCTCAAATGTTGTTACAATACAAAAAAGTTGAGCTAGTTTAACGTGGGTGTTGGATTCATGTCATTCGGAACTCAAAATCAAAAGTTACGGACGATATGTCAAGTTTATCAGCTAGTTAAATTAATCATTCTAAACTGATCATTGGTGCTGATTGAAGAAAGATTTTCAAATGAAGAATAATGCAGGACATCACGCAGTTTGAGATAGATTGGATTTCTTGGACGCTTTGTCGTAGCAATTTCGTTCAAAACTTTTGACACAATATAGAAAGTTGAAATAGCTTGATGTGGGCATTGGATTTGTGTCATTCTAAACTCTAAATCAAATGTTATGAACGATATTGTGTGGACATGTAAGGTTGATCAGCCAGTTAAGTCATCATTCTAAGACTTATCATTCTAAGCTGATCATTCTAAACTGATCATTAGTGCTCCTTGAGTAAAGGTTTATAAATGAAGCATAATGAATGGCATCACTCAATTTAGATTAGGTTGGATAACTTGAAGGTTTTGTGGCAGCTGTTTCAATCATAAATGTTGTCACAATATAAAAATTTAAGCTAGCTTAACGTGGGCGTTGGATTCGTGTTATTCTGAACTCTAAAGCAAAAGTTATGGATGATTTAATGCAGACATTTCATGTTGATCGGCCAGTTAAAATGATCATTCTAAACTGGTCATTAGTGCTCCTTGAGTAAACGCCTATAAATGAAGCATAATGCATGGCATCACGTAGTTTGGGATACGTTGGATTACTTGGAGCCTTTGTTATTGCTCTTTCAGTGTCAAATATTGTCATAACAAAGAAAATTGAGGTAACTTAACGTGAGCGTTGGATTCGTAAATTCTGAACTTAAAATCAAAAATTATGGACGATTTACTGCGACATTTCAAGTTTATCGGCTTGTTAAATTCATCATACTAAACTGCTCATTAGTGCTCATTGAGCAAAGGTTTACAAATGAAGCATAATGCATGGCATCACGCATTGTGGGTTAGATTGGATTACTTGGAGACTTTATCGTAGCTATTTTGGTCAAAACTTTCACCACATTATAGAAAATTGAATTAGCTTAATGTGGACATTGGATTCGTGTCATTTTGAACTCTAAATCAAAAGTTGTGGAGTAGTTAGTGCTGACATGTCAACTTGATCGACCAGTTAAGTGATCATTCTAAAATGATCATTCTAAACTAATCATTCTAAACTAATCATTTGTGTTCCTTGAGTAAAGGCTTATAAACAAAGCATAATGCATTGCATCACACAGCCTAGGCTGGATTGGATTATTTGAATGCTTTGAGGTAGCTGTTTCAATCTCATATGTTGTCATGATACAAAATATTGAGCAAGCTTAACGTGGGCGTTGGATTCGTGTCATTCTGAACATAAAACAAAAGTTAAGGACGATTTACAGCAACATATCAAGTTTATAAGCTAGTTAAATTAATCATTCTAAACTGATCATTGGTGCTCATTGAGAAAAAGTTTACAAATGAAGCATAATGCATGGTATCACGCAGTTTGGGATAGGTTGGATTACTTGGATGCTTTGTCGTAGCTAATTCGGTCATAAATTTTGACAAAATATAGAAAATTGAAATAGCTTAACGCGGGCATTGGATCCGTGTCCTTCTAAACTCTAAATCAAATGTTATGAAGATTTAGTGCGGACATGTCAAGTTGATCAGCCAGTTAAAGTGATCATTCTAAACTGATCATTCTAAACTAATCATCCTGAACTGATCATTAGAGCTCCTCGAGTAAAGGCTTATAAATGAGGCATAATGCACGGCATCAAGAATTTAAGTTAGATTGGATTACTTGAACGCTTTGTGGTAGCTGTTTCAGTCTCAAATGTTGTCACAATATAAAAAATTGAGATAGCTTAACGTGGACGTTGGATTCGTGTCATTCTGATCTCTAAATCAAAAGCTACGGACGATTTAGTTAAAACATGTCAATTTGACCGGCGAGTTAAAATGATCATTCTAAACTGATCATTAGTGCTCCTTAAGCAAAGGCTTATAAATGAAGTATAATGCATGGCATCACAGAGTTTAGGATAGAGTGGATTACTTGAAGGCTTTATGGTAGCTGTTGCAGTCTCAAATGTTGTCAAAATATAATAAATTATGCTAGCTTATCGTGCGCTTTGGTTCATGTCACTCTGAACTCGAAATCAAAAGTTATGGCCGATTATGTGTGGAAATGTCAAGTCGAGGCCAGTTAAAAAGACCATTCTAAACTGATCTTTGGTGCTCCTTGAGTGAAAGCTTATAAATGAAGCATAATGCATGGCATCACGTAGTTTTGGATACGTTGGATTACTTGGCGGCTTTGCCATACCTCTTTCAATCTCAAATGTTGTTACAATATAGAAAATTGAGCTCGCTTAACATGGGCATTGGATTCGTGTCATTCTGAACTCAAAATCACAAGTAAAAATGATTTAGTGTAGACATGTCAAGTTATTGGCCTGTTAAATTGATCATTGGTGCTCATTCAGTAAAGGTTTAGAAATGAAACATAATGCAGGACATTACACAATTTGGGATAGATTGGATTACTTGGAGTCTCTATCAAAGCTATTTCGGTTTTAAACTTTGTCACAATATAGAAAATTAATGTAGCTTAATGTGGGTGTTGGATTCGTGTCATTCTGAACTCTAAATCAAAAGTTAGGGACAATTTAGTGGGGACATATCAACTTGATCAGCCATTTAAAATGACCTTTCTAAACTGATCATGGGTGCTCCTTGAGTAAAGGCTAATAAATGAAGCATAATGCATGGAATCACGCAGTTTGGGATACATTGAATTAGTTGAAGGCTTTGTAGTAGATTTTTTAGTCTCAAATGTTATCGCAATATAGAAAATTGAGCTAGATTAATGTGGACGTTGGATTCGTGTCATTCTAAACTATAAATCACAAGTGAAAAACGATTTAGTGCGGACATGTCAAGTTTATTGGCTAGTTAAACTGATCATTGTAAAATGATCATTGGTGCTCATTGAGCAAATGTTTACAAATGAAGCATAATGCATGGCATCACGCAGTTTGGAATAGAATGGATTACTAGGAGGGTTTGGCATACCTATTTAGGTCTACAATTTTTGTCACAATATAGAATATTGAGCTACCTTAACGTGAGCGTTTGATTCATGTCATTCTGTACTCTAAATCAAAAGTTACAAATGATTTAGTGCGGACATATATGTCATGTTGATCAGCCAGTAAAATTGATCGTTCTTAACTGATCATTCTAGGATGATTATTAGAGCTCATTGAGTAAAGGTATGTCACAATATAGAAAAAAAATTAGCTAGCTTAACATGGGCGTTAGGCTCGTGTCATTCTGAACTCTAAATCAAAAGTTACGGACGATTAAATACAGACATTTCAAGTTGATCGGGCAGTTAAAATAATCATTCTAAACTGATCGTTCTAAATAATAATTTTAATCTTGTCATTTGTGATCCTTGAGTAAATGCTTATAAATGAAGCATAATGCATGGCATCACGGAGTTTAGGTTATATTGGATTACTTTAAGGCTTTGTGGTAGTTGTTTCAATCTCAAATGTTGTTACAATACAAAAAAGTTGAGCTAGTTTAACGTGGGTGTTGGATTCATGTCATTCGGAACTCAAAATCAAAAGTTACGGACGATATGTCAAGTTTATCAGCTAGTTAAATTAATCATTCTAAACTGATCATTGGTGCTGATTGAAGAAAGATTTTCAAATGAAGAATAATGCAGGACATCACGCAGTTTGAGATAGATTGGATTTCTTGGACGCTTTGTCGTAGCAATTTCGTTCAAAACTTTTGACACAATATAGAAAGTTGAAATAGCTTGATGTGGGCATTGGATTTGTGTCATTCTAAACTCTAAATCAAATGTTATGAACGATATTGTGTGGACATGTAAGGTTGATCAGCCAGTTAAGTCATCATTCTAAGACTTATCATTCTAAGCTGATCATTCTAAACTGATCATTAGTGCTCCTTGAGTAAAGGTTTATAAATGAAGCATAATGAATGGCATCACTCAATTTAGATTAGGTTGGATAACTTGAAGGCTTTGTGGCAGCTGTTTCAATCATAAATGTTGTCACAATATAAAAATTTAAGCTAGCTTAACGTGGGCGTTGGATTCGTGTTATTCTGAACTCTAAAGCAAAAGTTATGGATGATTTAATGCAGACATTTCATGTTGATCGGCCAGTTAAAATGATCATTCTAAACTGGTCATTAGTGCTCCTTGAGTAAACGCCTATAAATGAAGCATAATGCATGGCATCACGTAGTTTGGGATACGTTGGATTACTTGGAGTCTTTGTTATTGCTCTTTCAGTGTCAAATATTGTCATAATAAAGAAAATTGAGGTAACTTAACGTGGGCGTTGGATTTGTAAATTCTGTACTTAAAATCAAAAATTATGGACGATTTACTGCGACATTTCAAGTTTATCGGCTAGTTAAATTAATCATACTAAACTGCTCATTAGTGCTCATTGAGCAAAGGTTTACAAATGAAGCATAATGCATGGCATCACGCATTGTGGGTTAGATTGGATTACTTGGAGACTTTATCGTAGCTATTTTGGTCAAAACTTTCACCACATTATAGAAAATTGAATTAGCTTAATGTGGACATTGGATTCGTGTCATTTTGAACTCTAAATCAAAAGTTGTGGAGTAGTTAGTGCTGACATGTCAACTTGATCGACCAGTTAAGTGATCATTCTAAAATGATCATTCTAAACTAATCATTCTAAACTAATCATTTGTGTTCCTTGAGTAAAGGCTTATAAACAAAGCATAATGCATTGCATCACACAGTTTAGGCTGGATTGGATTATTTGAATGCTTTGAGGTAGCTGTTTCAATCTCATATGTTGTCACGATACAAAATATTGAGCAAGCTTAACGTGGGTGTTGGATTCGTGTCATTCTGAACATAAAACAAAAGTTAAGGACGATTTACAGCAACATATCAAGTTTATAAGCTAGTTAAATTAATCATTCTAAACTGATCATTGGTGGTCATTGAGAAAAAGTTTACAAATGAAGCATAATGCATGGTATCACGCAGTTTGGGATATGTTGGATTACTTGGATGCTTTGTCGTAGCTAATTCGGTCATAAATTTTGACAAAATATAGAAAATTGAAATAGCTTAACGCGGGCATTGGATCCGTGTCCTTCTAAACTCTAAATCAAATGTTATGAAGATTTAGTGCGGACATGTCAAGTTGATAAGCCAGTTAAAGTGATCATTCTAAACTGATCATTCTAAACTAATCATCCTGAACTGATCATTAAAGCTCCTCGAGTAAAGGCTTATAAATGAGGCATAATGCACGGCATCAAGAATATAAGTTAGATTGGATTACTTGAACGCTTTGTGGTAGCTGTTTCAGTCTCAAATGTTGTCACAATATAAAAAATTGAGATAGCTTAACGTGGGCGTTGGATTCGTGTCATTCTGATCTCTAAATCAAAAGCTACGGATGATTTAGTTAAAACATGTCAATTTGACCGGCGAGTTAAAATGATCATTCTAAACTGATCATTAGTGCTCCTTAAGCAAAGGCTTATAAATGAAGTATAATGCATGGCATCACAGAGTTTAGGATAGAGTGGATTACTTGAAGGCTTTATGGTAGCTGTTTCAGTCTCAAATGTTGTCAAAATATAATAAATTATGCTAGCTTATCGTGCGCTTTGGATTCGTGTCACTCTGAACTCAAAATCAAAAGTTATGGCCGATTATGTGTGGAAATGTCAAGTCGAGGCCAGTTAAAAAGACCATTCTAAACTGATCTTTGGTGCTCCTTGAGTGAAAGCTTATAAATGAAGCATAATGCATGGCATCACGTAGTTTTGGATACGTTGGATTACTTGGCGGCTTTGCCGTACCTCTTTCAATCTCAAATGTTTTTACAATATAGAAAATTTAGCTCGCTTAACATGGGCATTGGATTCGTGTCATTCTGAACTCAAAATCACAAGTAAAAATGATTTAGTGTAGACATGTCAAGTTATTGGCCTGTTAAATTGATCATTGGTGCTCATTCAGTAAAGGTTTAGAAATGAAACATAATGCAGGACATTACACAATTTGGGATAGATTGGATTACTTGGAGTCTCTATCAAAGCTATTTCGGTTTTAAACTTTGTCACAATATAGAAAATTAATGTAGCTTAATGTGGGTGTTGGATTCGTGTCATTCTGAACTCTAAATCAAAAGTTAGGGACAATTTAGTGGGGACATATCAACTTGATCAGCCATTTAAAATGACCTTTCTAAACTGATCATGGGTGCTCCTTGAGTAAAGGCTAATAAATGAAGCATAATGCATGGAATCACGCAGTTTGGGATACATTGAATTAGTTGAAGGCTTTGTAGTAGATTTTTTAGTCTCAAATGTTATCGCAATATAGAAAATTGAGCTAGATTAATGTGGACGTTGGATTCGTGTCATTCTAAACTATAAATCACAAGTGACAAACGATTTAGTGCGGACATGTCAAGTTTATTGGCTAGTTAAATTGATCATTGTAAAATGATCATTGGTGCTCATTGAGCAAATGTTTACAAATGAAGCATAATGCATGCCATCACGCAGTTTGGAATAGATTGGATTACTAGGAGGGTTTGGCATACCTATTTAGGTCTACAATTTTTGTCACAATATAGAATATTGAGCTACCTTAACATGAGCGTTTGATTCGTGTCATTCTGAACTCTAAATCAAAAGTTACAAATGATTTAGTGCGGACATATATGTCATGTTGATCAGCCAGTTAATTTGATCGTTCTTAACTGATCATTCTAGGATGATTATTAGAGCTCATTGAGTAAAGGTATGTCACAATATAGAAAACAAATTAGCTAGCTTAACGTGGGCGTTGGGCTCGTGTCATTCTGAACTCTAAATCAAAAGTTACGGACGATTAAATATAGACATTTCAAGTTGATCGGGCAGTTAAAATGATCATTCTAAACTGATCGTTCTAAATAATAATTTTAAACTTATCATTAGTGATCCTTGAGTAAATGCTTATAAATGAAGCATAATGCATGGCATCACGGAGTTTAGGTTATATTGGATTACTTTAAGGCTTTGTGGTAGTTGTTTCAATCTCAAATGTTGTTACAATACAAAAACGTTGAGCTAGTTTAACGTGGGTGTTGGATTCATGTCATTCGGAACTCAAAATCAAAAGTTACGGACGATTTTCAACGATATGTCAAGTTTATCAGCTAGTTAAATTAATCATTCTAAACTGATCATTGGTGCTGATTGAACAAAGATTTTCAAATGAAGAATAATGCAGGACATCACGCAGTTTGGGATAGAATGGATTTCTTGGACGCTTTGTCGTAGCAATTTCGGTCAAAACTTTTGACACAATATAGAAAGTTGAAATAGCTTGATGTGGGCATTGGATTTGTGTCATTCTAAACTCTAAATCAAATGTTACGAACGATATTGTGTGGACATGTAAGGTTGATCAGCCAGTTAAAGTCATCATTCTAAAACTTTTCATTCAAAGCTGATCATTCTAAACTGATCATTAGTGCTCCTTGAGTAAAGGCCTATAAATGAAGCATAATGCATGGCATCACGTAGTTTGGGATACGTTGGATTACTTGGAGTCTTTGTTATTGCTCTTTCAGTGTCAAATATCGTCATAATAAAGAAAATTGAGGTAACTTAACGTGGGCGTTGGATTCGTGCATTCTGAACTCAAAATCAAAAATTATGGACGATTTACTGCGACATTTCAAGTTTATCGGCTAGTTAAATTAATCATACTAAACTACTCACTAGTGCTCATTGAGCAAAGGTTTACAAATGAAGCATAATGCATGGCATCACGCATTGTGGGTTAGATTGGATTACTTGGAGACTTTATCGTAGCTATTTTGGTCAAAACTTTCGCCACAATATAGAAAATTGAATTAGCTTAATGTGGGCGTTGGATTCGTGTCATTTTGAACTCTAAATCAGAAGTTGTGGAGTAGTTAGTGCTGACATGTCAACTTGATCGACCAGTTAAAGTGATCATTCCAAAATGATCATTCTAAACTAATCATTCTAAACTAATCATTTGTATTCCTTGAGTATAGGCTTATAAATAAAGCATAATGCATTGCATCACACAGTTTAGGCTGGATTGGATTATTTGAATGCTTTGAGGTAGCTGTTTCAATCTCATATGTTGTCACGATACAAAATATTGAGCAAGCTTAACGTGAGCGTTGGATTCGTGTCATTCTGAATATAAAACAAAAGTTAAGGACGATTTACAGCAACATCTCAAGTTTATAAGCTAGTTCAATTAATCATTCTAAACTGATCATTGGTGCTCATTGAGAAAAAGTTTACAAATGAAGCGTAATGCATGGTATCACGCAGTTTGGGATAGGCTGGATTACTTGGATGCTTTGTCGTAGCTAATTCGGTCATAAATTTTGACAAAATATAGAAAATTGAAATAGCTTAACGCGGGCATTGGATCCGTGTCCTTCTAAACCCAAAATCAAAAGTTATGAAGATTTAGTGCGGACATGTCAAGTTGATCAGCCAGTTAAAGTGATCATGCTAAACTGATCATTCTAAACTAATCATCCTGAACTGATCATTAGAGCTCCTCGAGTAAAGGCTTATAAATGAGGCATAATGCACGGCATCAAGAATTTAAATTAGATTGGATTACTTGAACGCTTTGTGGTAGCTGTTTCAGTCTCAAATGTTGTCACAATATAAAAAATTGAGATAGCTTAACGTGGGCGTTGGATTCGTGTCATTCTGATCTCTAAATCAAAAGCTACGGACGATTTAGTTAAAACATGTCAATTTGACCGGCGAGTTGAAATGGTCATTCTAAACTGATCATTAGTGCTCCTTAAGCAAAGGCTTATAAATGAAGTATAATGCATGGCATCACAGATTTTAGGATAGAGTGGATTACTTGAAGGCTTTATGGTAGCTGGTTAAGTCTCAAATGTTGTCAAAATATAATAAATTATGATAGCTTATCGTGCGCTTTGGATTCGTGTCACTCTGAACTCAAAATCAAAAGTTATGGCCGATTATGTGTGGAAATGTCAAGTCGAGGCCAGTTAAAAAGACCATTCTAAACTGATCTTTGGTGCTCCTTGAGTGAAAGCTTATAAATGAAGCATAATGCATGGCATCACATAGTTTTGGATACGTTGGATTACTTGGCGGCTTTGCCATACCTCTTTCAATCTCAAATGTTGTTACAATATAGAAAATTGAGCTCGCTTAACATGGGCATTGGATTCGTGTCATTCTGAACTCAAAATCACAAGTAAAAATGATTTAGTGTAGACATGTCAAGTTATTGGCCTGTTAAATTGATCATTGGTGCTCATTCAGTAAAGGTTTAGAAATGAAACATAATGCAGGACATTACACAATTTGGGATAGATTGGATTACTTGGAGTCTCTATCAAAGCTATTTCGGTTTTAAACTTTGTCACAATATAGAAAATTAAGGTAGCTTAATGTGGGTGTTGGATTCGTGTCATTCTGAACTCTAAATCAAAAGTTAGGGAAAATTTAGTGGGGACATATCAACTTGATCAGCCATTTAAAATGACCTTTCTAAACTGATCATGGGTAAAGGCTAATATATGAAGCATAATGCATGGCAGCACGCAGTTTGGGATACATTGAATTAGTTGAAGGCTCTGTAGTAGATTTTTTAGTCTCAAATGTTATCGCAATATAGAAAATTGAGCTAGATTAATGTGGACGTTGGATTCGTGTCATTCTAAACTATAAATCACAAGTGACAAACGATTTAGTGCGGACATGTCAAGTTTATTGGCTAGTTAAATTGATCATTGTAAAATGATCATTGGTGCTCATTGAGCAAATGTTTACAAATGAAGCATAATGCATGCCATCACGCAGTTTGGAATAGATTGGATTACTAGGAGGGTTTGGCATACCTATTTAGGTCTACAATTTTTGTCACAATATAGAATATTGAGCTACCTTAACATGAGCGTTTGATTCGTGTCATTCTGAACTCTAAATCAAAAGTTACAAATGATTTAGTGCGGACATATATGTCATGTTGATCAGCCAGTTAATTTGATCGTTCTTAACTGATCATTCTAGGATGATTATTAGAGCTCATTGAGTAAAGGCATGTCACAATATAGAAAAAAAATTAGCTAGCTTAACGTGGGCGTTGGGCTCGTGTCATTCTGAACTCTAAATCAAAAGTTACGGACGATTAAATATAGACATTTCAAGTTGATCGGGCAGTTAAAATGATCATTCTAAACTGATCGTTCTAAATAATAATTTTAAACTTATCATTAGTGATCCTTGAGTAAATGCTTATAAATGAAGCATAATGCATGGCATCACGGAGTTTAGGTTATATTGGATTACTTTAAGGCTTTGTGGTAGTTGTTTCAATCTCAAATGTTGTTACAATACAAAAACGTTGAGCTAGTTTAACGTGGGTGTTGGATTCATGTCATTCGGAACTCAAAATCAAAAGTTACGGACGATTTTCAATGATATGTCAAGTTTATCAGCTAGTTAAATTAATCATTCTAAACTGATCATTGGTGCTGATTGAACAAAGATTTTCAAATGAAGAATAATGCAGGACATCACGCAGTTTGGGATAGAATGGATTTCTTGGACGCTTTGTCGTAGCAATTTCGGTCAAAACTTTTGACACAATATAGAAAGTTGAAATAGCTTGATGTGGGCATTGGATTTGTGTCATTCTAAACTCTAAATCAAATGTTACGAACGATATTGTGTGGACATGTAAGGTTGATCAGCCAGTTAAAGTCATCATTCTAAAACTTTCATTCTAAGCTGATCATTCTAAACTGATCATTAGTGCTCCTTGAGTAAAGGCCTATAAATGAAGCATAATGCATGGCATCACGTAGTTTGGGATACGTTGGATTACTTGGAGTCTTTGTTATTGCTCTATCAGTGTCAAATATCGTCATAATAAAGAAAATTGTGGTAACTTAACGTGGGCGTTGGATTCGTGCATTCTGAACTCAAAATCAAAAATTATGGACGATTTACTGCGACATTTCAAGTTTATCGGCTAGTTAAATTAATCATACTAAACTGCTCACTAGTGCTCATTGAGCAAAGGTTTACAAATGAAGCATAATGCATGGCATCACGCATTGTGGGTTAGATTGGATTACTTGGAGACTTTATCGTAGCTATTTTGGTCAAAACTTTCGCCACAATATAGAAAATTGCATTAGCTTAATGTGGGCGTTGGATTCGTGTCATTTTGAACTCTAAATCAGAAGTTGTGGAGTAGTTAGTGCTGACATGTCAACTTGATCGACCAGTTAAAGTGATCATTCCAAAATGATCATTCTAAACTAATCATTCTAAACTAATCATTTGTGTTCCTTGAGTAAAGGCTTATAAATAAAGCATAATGCATTGCATCACACAGTTTAGGCTGGATTGGATTATTTGAATGCTTTGAGGTAGCTGTTTCAATCTCATATGTTGTCACGATACAAAATATTGAGCAAGCTTAACGTGAGCGTTGGATTCGTGTCATTCTGAATATAAAACAAAAGTTAAGGACGATTTACAGCAACATATCAAGTTTATAAGCTAGTTCAATTAATCATTCTAAACTGATCATTGGTGCTCATTGAGAAAAAGTTTACAAATGAAGCGTAATGCATGGTATCACGCAGTTTGGGATAGTCTGGATTACTTGGATGCTTTGTCGTAGCTAATTCGGTCATAAATTTTGACAAAATATAGAAAATTGAAATAGCTTAACGCGGGCATTGGATCCGTGTCCTTCTAAACCCAAAATCAAAAGTTATGAAGATTTAGTGCGGACATGTCAAGTTGATCAGCCAGTTAAAGTGATCATGCTAAACTGATCATGCTAAACTGATCATTCTAAACTAATCATCCTGAACTGATCATTAGAGCTCCTCGAGTAAAGGCTTATAAATGAGGCATAATGCACGGCATCAAGAATTTAAGTTAGATTGGATTACTTGAACGCTTTGTGGTAGCTGTTTCAGTCTCAAATGTTGTCACAATATAAAAAATTGAGATAGCTTAACGTGGACGTTGGATTCGTGTCATTCTGATCTCTAAATCAAAAGCTACGGACGATTTAGTTAAAACATGTCAATTTGACCGGCGAGTTGAAATGGTCATTCTAAACTGATCATTAGTGCTCCTTAAGCAAAGGCTTATAAATGAAGTATAATGCATGGCATCACAGAGTTTAGCATAGAGTGGATTACTTGAAGGCTTTATGGTAGCTGTTTAAGTCTCAAATGTTGTCAAAATATAATAAATTATGCTAGCTTATCGTGCGCTTTGGATTCGTGTCACTCTGAACTCAAACTCAAAAGTTATGGCCGATTATGTGTGGAAATGTCAAGTCGAGGCCAGTTAAAAAGACCATTCTAAACTGATCTTTGGTGCTCCTTGAGTAAAAGCTTATAAATGAAGCATAATGCATGGCATCACGTAGTTTTGGATACGTTGGATTACTTGGCGGCTTTGCCGTACCTCTTTCAATCTCAAATGTTTTTACAATATAGAAAATTTAGCTCGCTTAACATGGGCATTGGATTCGTGTCATTCTGAACTCAAAATCACAAGTAAAAATGATTTAGTGTAGACATGTCAAGTTATTGGCCTGTTAAATTGATCATTGGTGCTCATTCAGTAAAGGTTTAGAAATGAAACATAATGCAGGACATTTCACAATTTGGGATAGATTGGATTACTTGGAGTCTCTATCAAAGCTATTTCGGTTTTAAACTTTGTCACAATATAGAAAATTAAGGTAGCTTAATTTGGGTGTTGGATTCGTGTCATTCTGAACTCTAAATCAAAAGTTAGGGAAAATTTAGTGGGGACATATCAACTTGATCAGCCATTTAAAATGACCTTTCTAAACTGATCATGGGTAAAGGCTAATATATGAAGCATAATGCATGGCAGCACGCAGTTTGGGATACATTGAATTAGTTGAAGGCTCTGTAGTAGATTTTTTAGTCTCAAATGTTATCGCAATATAGAAAATTGAGCTAGATTAATGTGGACGTTGGATTCGTGTCATTCTAAACTATAAATCACAAGTGACAAACGATTTAGTGCGGACATGTCAAGTTTATTGGCTAGTTAAATTGATCATTGTAAAATGATCATTGGTGCTCATTGAGCAAATGTTTACAAATGAAGCATAATGCATGCCATCACGCAGTTTGGAATAGATTGGATTACTAGGAGGGTTTGGCATACCTATTTAGGTCTACAATTTTTGTCACAATATAGAATATTGAGCTACCTTAACATGAGCGTTTGATTCGTGTCATTCTGAACTCTAAATCAAAAGTTACAAATGATTTAGTGCGGACATATATGTCATGTTGATCAGCCAGTTAATTTGATCGTTCTTAACTGATCATTCTAGGATGATTATTAGAGCTCATTGAGTAAAGGTATGTCACAATATAGAAAACAAATTAGCTAGCTTAACGTGGGCGTTGGGCTCGTGTCATTCTGAACTCTAAATCAAAAGTTACGGACGATTAAATATAGACATTTCAAGTTGATCGGGCAGTTAAAATGATCATTCTAAACTGATCGTTCTAAATAATAATTTTAAACTTATCATTAGTGATCCTTGAGTAAATGCTTATAAATGAAGCATAATGCATGGCATCACGGAGTTTAGGTTATATTGGATTACTTTAAGGCTTTGTGGTAGTTGTTTCAATCTCAAATGTTGTTACAATACAAAAACGTTGAGCTAGTTTAACGTGGGTGTTGGATTCATGTCATTCGGAACTCAAAATCAAAAGTTACGGACGATTTTCAACGATATGTCAAGTTTATCAGCTAGTTAAATTAATCATTCTAAACTGATCATTGGTGCTGATTGAACAAAGATTTTCAAATGAAGAATAATGCAGGACATCACGCAGTTGGGGATAGAATGGATGTCTTGGACGCTTTGTCGTAGCAATTTCGGTCAAAACTTTTGACACAATATAGAAAGTTGAAATAGCTTGATGTGGGCATTGGATTTGTGTCATTCTAAAGTCTAAATCAAATGTTACGAACGATATTGTGTGGACATGTAAGGTTGATCAGCCAGTTAAAGACATCATTCTAAAACTTATCATTCTAAGCTGATCATTCTAAACTGATCATTAGTGCTCCTTGAGTAAAGGCCTATAAATGAAGCATAATGCATGGCATCACGTAGTTTGGGATACGTTGGATTACTTGGAGTCTTTGTTATTGGTCTTTCAGTGTCAAATATCGTCATAATAAAGAAAATTGAGGTAACTTAACGTGGGCGTTGGATTCGTGCATTCTGAACTCAAAATCAAAAATTATGGACGATTTACTGCGACATTTCAAGTTTATCGGCTAGTTAAATTAATCATACTAAACTGCTCACTAGTGCTCATTGAGCAAAGGTTTACAAATGAAGCATAATGCATGGCATCACGCATTGTGGGTTAGATTGGATTACTTGGAGACTTTATCGTAGCTATTTTGGTCAAAACTTTCGCCACAATATAGAAAATTGAATTAGCTTAATGTGGGCGTTGGATTCGTGTCATTTTGAACTCTAAATCAGAAGTTGTGGAGTAGTTAGTGCTGACATGTCAACTTGATCGACCAGTTAAAGTGATCATTCCAAAATGATCATTCTAAACTAATCATTCTAAACTAATCATTTGTATTCCTTGAGTATAGGCTTATAAATAAAGCATAATGCATTGCATCACACAGTTTAGGCTGGATTGGATTATTTGAATGCTTTGAGGTAGCTGTTTCAATCTCATATGTTGTCACGATACAAAATATTGAGCAAGCTTAACGTGAGCGTTGGATTCGTGTCATTCTGAATATAAAACAAAAGTTAAGGACGATTTACAGCAACATCTCAAGTTTATAAGCTAGTTCAATTAATCATTCTAAACTGATCATTGGTGCTCATTGAGAAAAAGTTTACAAATGAAGCGTAATGCATGGTATCACGCAGTTTGGGATAGGCTGGATTACTTGGATGCTTTGTCGTAGCTAATTCGGTCATAAATTTTGACAAAATATAGAAAATTGAAATAGCTTAACGCGGGCATTGGATCCGTGTCCTTCTAAACCCAAAATCAAAAGTTATGAAGATTTAGTGCGGACATGTCAAGTTGATCAGCCAGTTAAAGTGATCATGCTAAACTGATCATTCTAAACTAATCATCCTGAACTGATCATTAGAGCTCCTCGAGTAAAGGCTTATAAATGAGGCATAATGCACGGCATCAAGAATTTAAATTAGATTGGATTACTTGAACGCTTTGTGGTAGCTGTTTCAGTCTCAAATGTTGTCACAATATAAAAAATTGAGATAGCTTAACGTGGGCGTTGGATTCGTGTCATTCTGATCTCTAAATCAAAAGCTACGGACGATTTAGTTAAAACATGTCAATTTGACCGGCGAGTTGAAATGGTCATTCTAAACTGATCATTAGTGCTCCTTAAGCAAAGGCTTATAAATGAAGTATAATGCATGGCATCACAGATTTTAGGATAGAGTGGATTACTTGAAGGCTTTATGGTAGCTGGTTAAGTCTCAAATGTTGTCAAAATATAATAAATTATGCTAGCTTATCGTGCGCTTTGGATTCGTGTCACTCTGAACTCAAAATCAAAAGTTATGGCCGATTATGTGTGGAAATGTCAAGTCGAGGCCAGTTAAAAAGACCATTCTAAACTGATCTTTGGTGCTCCTTGAGTGAAAGCTTATAAATGAAGCATAATGCATGGCATCACGTAGTTTTGGATACGTTGGATTACTTGGCGGCTTTGCCATACCTCTTTCAATCTCAAATGTTGTTACAATATAGAAAATTGAGCTCGCTTAACATGGGCATTGGATTCGTGTCATTCTGAACTCAAAATCACAAGTAAAAATGATTTAGTGTAGACATGTCAAGTTATTGGCCTGTTAAATTGATCATTGGTGCTCATTCAGTAAAGGTTTAGAAATGAAACATAATGCAGGACATTACACAATTTGGGATAGATTGGATTACTTGGAGTCTCTATCAAAGCTATTTCGGTTTTAAACTTTGTCACAATATAGAAAATTAAGGTAGCTTAATGTGGGTGTTGGATTCGTGTCATTCTGAACTCTAAATCAAAAGTTAGGGAAAATTTAGTGGGGACATATCAACTTGATCAGCCATTTAAAGTGACCTTTCTAAACTGATCATGGGTAAAGGCTAATATATGAAGCATAATGCATGGCAGCACGCAGTTTGGGATACATTGAATTAGTTGAAGGCTCTGTAGTAGATTTTTTAGTCTCAAATGTTATCGCAATATAGAAAATTGAGCTAGATTAATGTGGACGTTGGATTCGTGTCATTCTAAACTATAAATCACAAGTGACAAACGATTTAGTGCGGACATGTCAAGTTTATTGGCTAGTTAAATTGATCATTGTAAAATGATCATTGGTGCTCATTGAGCAAATGTTTACAAATGAAGCATAATGCATGCCATCACGCAGTTTGGAATAGATTGGATTACTAGGAGGGTTTGGCATACCTATTTAGGTCTACAATTTTTGTCACAATATAGAATATTGAGCTACCTTAACATGAGCGTTTGATTCGTGTCATTCTGAACTCTAAATCAAAAGTTACAAATGATTTAGTGCGGACATATATGTCATGTTGATCAGCCAGTTAATTTGATCGTTCTTAACTGATCATTCTAGGATGATTATTAGAGCTCATTGAGTAAAGGTATGTCACAATATAGAAAAAAATTAGCTAGCTTAACATGGGTGTTGGGCTCGTGTCATTCTGAACTCTAAATCAAAGTTACGGACAATTAAATATAGACATTTCAAGTTGATCGGCCAGTTAAAATAATCATTCTAAACTGATTGTTCTAAATAATAATTTTAAACTTGTCATTAGTGATCCTTGTGTAAAAGCTTATAAATGAAGCATAATGCATGGCATCACGGAGTTTAGGTTATATTGGATTACTTTAAGGCTTTGTGGTAGTTGTTTCAATCTCAAATGTTGTTACAATACAAAAAAGTTGAGCTAGTTTAACGTGGGTGTTGGATTCATGTCATTCGGAACTCAAAATCAAAAGTTACGGACGAT